>LGRX02032946.1:0-66939 GCA_001247695.2 Cymbomonas tetramitiformis
GTGCGCGTTGGGCCGCTGGGGCAGCGGCCGCACATAGTGCGCGTTGGGCCGCCGGGGCAGCGGCCGCACATAGTGCGCGTTGGGCCGCCGGGGCAGCGGCCGCACATGGTGCGCGTTGGGCCGCCGGGGCTGCGGCCGCACATAGTGCGCGTTGAGCTACCGGGGCAGCGGCCGCACATAGTGCGCGTTGGGCTACCGGGTCAGCGGCCGCACATGGTGTGCGTTGGGCCGCCGGGGCAGCGGCCGCACATAGTGCGCGTTGGGCCGCCGGGGCAGCGGTCGCACATAGTGCGCATAGGACCGCCGGGGCAGCGGCCGCACATAGTGCGCGTTGGGCCGCTGGGGCAGCAACCGCACATACACGCATAATGCGCGTTGGGCCGCCGGGGCTGCGGCCGCACATAGTGCGCGTTGGACCGCCGGGGCAGCGGCCGCACATAGTGCGCGTTGGGCCGCCGGGGCAGCGGCCGCACATAGTGCGCGTTGGGGCCGCCGGGGCAGCGGCCGCACATAGTGTATGTTGGGCCGCCGGGGCAACGGCCGCACGTAGTGCGCGTTGGGCCGCCGGGGCAGCGGCCGCACATAGTGCGCGATGGGCCGCCGGGGCAGCGGCCGCACATAGTGCGCGTTGGGCCGCCAGGGCAGCGGCCGCACATGGTGCGCGTTGGGCCGCCGGGGCAGCGGCCGCACATATGTCCACTACCCACGCTTAGGTACATCGCGATGTACCTAACTATACGTGTACGTTTAATGCCGCGGTGAGCCAAATTCTCGACGCGGGGTCGTGTGGCCCATTTCAGCCGTTGATGACATGTCCCTGTTGGTCCTGAAGCATTTGGTTTATGGTATTTAGCTCAATACGATAGTCTAGGCAGGTCATCGATATTGACAATTTTCAGAAAATGTACATTTTCAAAACTCCGAAAATCTTAGGTACATCCCTTAGGTACATCGCGTTTGATGCACGTGTACGACCGCTTAATGATGAATATCGACACATATTTGTTACAATGGTATTTAACACCCCTTAGGGCAGTTGTAATTTCAGGGGTTTGCACTTAAACACCCAAGCACGCCTTCACTCGACACGCGGTTGTAGGCACCTAAAACTGATCCCACACTATATGCATGCACGAAAATCGATATTCCGCCTTAGGGTTTCGCACGTACGAGTGAACGATATTCATCAGGTGTGGTTAGAGGCTTGCATGGAAATTATTTTAACACATCTCATAATGAAGGCTCTTGTCAATTATTGTCGGATTTCTGCCGTTCGCTTGCGGAACTCCATGACCAAGCACAACAAACTGAAGAGGAACAAGCGACAATACGGGACCCGATGCCCAACCAGCAGCAACAAGCCGACCAGACCCGAGACGAAGAAGACAGGCAAATAAAGGCCATGATGGAACAAAGGGAGGAAGAAGAGATGCTTTTATGCAAGAAACGCAGGAGCAACAAGAATACTGGGAAACAGAGGGCAGAACGGACCTCACCCGAGGAAGCGACCCCAAACCCGCAGAGACACCACCCCAACCCTCTGAAGGGGAAGAAATATTTGAGGAACTCAACGAGCTCGCGGAGAGACTTGAAGTGACCCAAGAGGAACACAATGACGAGGAAATTTTTGGGATGCTCAATGAACTCATTGAACAGCGGGAAGCGCCTCAAGGGGAGCAGGCAAATGAAAGACAAGCTCGCCATGACCGGGTCACGGAGGAGTCCAGAGTCCATGCGATGATGGAGGACCCGATGCCCAGAACAAGATGGAAACAACGAAAGCACGACATGACACACAACAGAACGAAAAACAGGAACGCCCCCCCAGTTCAAGAGGGCAAGGCCACCGAAAACTGGCTAAACGAAACAATGGGGCACCTCAAGGGAGACAAGCCACTACACAAAATAGCGAACGGCTTCTGGAAACGAGCCACCTTTGCGGCACGAAAAACAATACTCAAATGCAGACTAAGAATACTGCCGGCACAAGACTATGAGACGGCGAAAAACTCAGCCGGAGGAAGCGGAAGGTGCACCCTGGAAGGATGTGGACACAAAGGGGTGGATTACGCAAAGGCCTTCCTCATGAGAGTAGGGCACGCCCTAGGTGGATGCAACAACCCACAGATGCGAGGAATGTTCTCGGATAGGGCGGACGCCCACGCAGACGAACTAAAACACATACTTGACCACCATAGAAAAGGAGGGTGCAAAGTCCTCGCCTACACCGGAAAAAAGAGGGACCCAGGGGTTACGTAAGCCAAGGGTACTCCCGAACTACATACTCACCAGAGGGCAATGCAGACACGACGGGAAGGACAACCCCGGCAGGAACGATGGGCCCGACACCATACCGAGCTTTGTAGACATAGTCATGATAGAGGGCCTGGAGGACCTAGAGGACGGGTGGGAATGCACACAACAGGAAGCACCAGCAAGAGTCAAAAACCTACACCTCATTGAGGTGGCCCACACCGACGACGAAAAATGGGGACCCAAGCTCTTGGAAAAATACATGAAATACGGACCACTGCTACAATTGCTACGTAGACACGGATTCCGTGCCAAACTCCATGTCTTTGCAGTGGGCAGGACAGGCACGGTGTACAAGCACAACCGAGACATACTCGAGCAACTTGCCCGACGGGCGTGGTTTTTTCTTTTCCTTTTTCTTTTTTCTTTTTCTTTTCTTTTTCTTCAGTTCAGAACAAAACACATAGAAACTTAATCATGTTATTAATGTGTGGACGCACACAAATGCTGTGTTATTGAAAATCAATTTACTCATTTACACCGTTGTCACGGTCCCTGCCATTGCTAATAATACAGTGAAAACACACAATCTCATTGAGTGCGATGAATTGTTTTTAAATACTAAGTCTAAACAACAATAGCGACAACGTGATAATGTATGCTCTCTTCATAATTACATAAATGCCAGCTGTTAAGGCAATGCCTAAACTAGTTGTGTTCCCTGCCATGCTGGAACTCGTGGATGGGGAAATGACTCAATCAGTGTTCCCAGTGCAACGAATAAATAGTCTCAACCCTACAGCAACAAATTCTTCATCTTGCAAAAAACCGTGACTTGCACGAATCAGATAACCATGAATCGCGAATAGTACAAAATCAAGCTCCAAGCGAGAGCGCCAAAAATTATAACTGGACTGCTTCCACCTATATGAAAACGCACGACAGCAAAATAACTCCTAGAATATCTTCTATCGATATCATCAGATTGTGGTGATCGCATTGAATTCTTGCAGCGGCGTGATCGTGTCTTGCACATATGCCATAGGATCCTCCTTCATGAGCACAACTTTCCGAGCGAGGTTTTCTGGCAGAAGATTTTTAATAACGGACCATACTCCACGAACAGTCATGTTCACCGGACCCACATACATTACGCCAAGTCGGTCAGGGTACCCCACTTGAAGAACATTCGCTAAATTCAGCAGCCATGGCACTGTGCAATACCTGTCACAATGGAATCACGATCATCCTTCGGCGCGCATCAGACTTTCTGTGAAATCTCACGCACTACGGTTTGTCCGTGGATTACATGGATCGGCATGTCTCTTCTCAGTAATACAAACCACAATTCAATGCATGCAATCGCAATGCACTCACTTCATGGTGCAAGTGTTACGCGCCGTAAGAAAAATGAAGGCAATGTGTCATGCATTACATCAACGCACATTTAAACGAACAACCATTTTGATCGCCTGTGGCAGCTAGTACAAAAAGGAATTGAAGTGCATCGATGGGTTGCTATGGCATGGAACACAAAATTAGTCCTCGGGTGTGCGCAGTCATTTGCCATTCCACATTTAACAGGGATTGGGTCAACCACACTAATCGCCATTCAAGGGGATGAGTGGCATGGTGGTATCTGCATAATGCGACCCGCGAAGAGCGCACAAATACTTATGGCTGTTGAATATGCCACAGTGATGCTTCACGCGCACGTCATCAGTTTGTGAATTAACTTCTGATCTGCAGCTATCATACTCACCATAATCTATCTGCATGTATGTGCGAGTGTGCAAAAGGAATTATGCGTAGAATCCGTGGCTGAAATGGCACGAGGTACTGCACCGTGCATGCTTGAAGCCAACGTCTTGAGTATCACACACGCAGCTGAAGGTGGTGACATTTTCTGGCATTAGCCGCATTCCTTCTTCAAACATTTTTAGGTGAAGCTTAAAATATTGGCCTGGATGTTCATTTCAATTCCAAAAATGTCAGCATGTATGGTTCACCGTTTTCTGATATTAGTATTCACTCATAGTATTCACTATGGTATTCACTGTAGTATTTTACTATGGCTTACCATCACGCATTGTGTGATTTGTACCAAGCAATAGAGGCATCCGATAAGTAAACTCCGATAAGCAAATCAGACCGTGATAAGCATGCCGCGTGTCCCGGCGACACGGGGCATACAAGGCACAAACAAAGCAATTCACAGTGTGAAACACACACAGGTATGCGCGAAGGTTGCTGCATATCCATATTATGGCAGCAGGCATCACGCGACGATGCGTACACGCGTAACACACTTCACATTATGAATACATACATGTAGGCAGTCGTTTTAATAATACGTACCCTTAGAAAATAATGTTTCAAAGTAGAACTTGCGCGTGGTCAGATGGTTCATCTCGCGTGTGTATATGATACAATTGCAATATCCGGCAATAGTTGCACTGATCACTTACAACTAGCCGATACGGTGCGTATGCTAGCTTTAGTGTATCTGTGTTGTCCTGAGCTGAGCTTTGGACTCGGCTTGCTCTATTAATATTCTGTATATCTAGCTAGCTAGCTAGCTGGCTATCTGGATATCGCAGTCAGGGGCTCGCTACAAATAATCCGCGTTTAGAGCAATCCATTCTGCATTAAATTGTAGAAGTCGCAGGGGTTAAATGCGAGTTGAGAGCGATGCATTCGGCAGAAGACGCTCAAACACGCAAAAGCCACACACATATGTGTGAACCATATGTAAGGGATGAGTCGTGGGGTCCTGATGCATACATTATACGATAGTATTCAATTACGCTCTGGCTTACCACAAAGCGTCTGATGCATACATTATATGATAGTATGTACATGCATGTGTATACATCCATATATATATAACTTACTCTGAAAGCTCTTGAAATCCATTTTTGCAGGCTTGTGGTACACTATAGGGCGCCGCTCGATATCATATCCCAACCAATACACATGTCCCGGTGCTCGAGCTGCAGCTACATCCTGGCAACACGCGGCAGTAGTGCAAACAACTTGTGTTACATGACCACTGCATCGTGAAACAAACGTGCTCTGCACGCCGTCTGCACGTGCAGCATCATCGATGCCACATCCCCGGCATCCGGTATGGTAAACATCAACCCTGGCTTACCACAGCGCACTTACCATGTGTGCCAAAATCAGAGGCATCCGATAGTAGACACAGACCGCGATTTAATACGAGGCGCTTCTCCCGGCGCAAACCGGGAATACAAGGCTGCATTGGCAATTCACGATATTGAAGATACACAAAATGTTTTATAGTGATTAAATACCGAACACTTACGACACAGTATATTTATCGTATCATATCCGTACTGAGGTGAATGTAAAGACACTCGCGCTTGCGTAAAGAGCTTCGCCGTTTGGCAGCACATGATGATGTATACAGTATTGAGGCGTACCCTGATATCATGAAATAGATCCCTACACGGTGTAAGAATGAATATATGATATACGCCGCAGTTACTGCAATACGTACTATATTATCAGTATGATATACACTAATCTTGCGAAGCTTACTCTGCTTATAAGGTCACTGATTATCCTGGACAGCACTTTGGACACTGCCGGTTTGCTTCCGCAGAAATAAAATGATATCAGGTCGTGGTAATATCGAGAACGTGGTCTTAAATACTGGTGGTGCATTGCATTTCAGACCGTATGTACTTGTCAAAAAACATACATATATCCTGCAGAATATCATTACCGGCTCGATATTGCCATTTGATGATATGGCCCATATGAAGTAGCATTGTGTACGTGCAAGAGTAGTATAGTCACACCTCTGATTATGATATGTATGTACAGTATAACAAGACATGCGCGTGCGGATACAAATTTGTGCACAGAAGAAGAGCCGAATTGAGTGAGCATCGATCAAACAATCAAATGATAAATCATCACTGTCGTTTCTCATGTCACATCGTCTAGTTGCACATAGTGTACAATATGTATTGGATCCAACGGGTACGTCGTTTCCTGAACAAGTACAGTACTATTGTCACGTGTATAGTATCCTCATCAAATGCTGCGCCAGCGAGCGCGAGATAGTACAATTTGTAATGTGTATGTAATTGCGTCATGCATTTGTTCACTCAACCATATGCGGGCCGTCATTTGTTAGATCGCATCACTCTACAAACACCATCACATCACATACAAATGTCCCTGATATATTAACAAAAACCCCCATGATAATAAAATGGTAACCACTCGGCATGCGGGTATTGTATACCTCATCACCGTAGGTTTAAGGTACCGTTCTATATATATATATATCTCTCTCTCTTTTGCTCGAATCCTCATTTGCCAAAGGCAGGCACTGCAATACATTTCATTAAAATGATTTTGTAAAGTGTTTAAAATGCATAAAGTGCTTTTTGAATGCTTTCTAAATTCTAGTTTGATGAGATGTCCAGACTGTCTGTGCACGTCACCAAAAGGAAAGAGTCCTCTGGGTCGGGAGCGGTGGGAAGAGCAAAAGGAACAGAGCTGAACAGGCGTGTCGCTTCGTGGTTACTTGTACATCCTGTTTGTGTCACGGAGCTGCATGTGTCATTCGGCTCTACTGCAGCAGGAGTCACGGATTCTGAAAGTCTGAAACCACAAAAAATTCTGTTGCACTCCAATTTGAACATTTCTCTTTTGCTCGAATCCTCATTTGCCATGAAACCAAATATGAAACTGTGAGGCACACAAAAGAAATCTGATCTCTGTCACTGTGACCATGTTAACCAAGCGAAGTAGTAGTCCATGTCTGTGTCCCTCAGAGCTGTCGGGTCGATGTAGTGCTGCACTGCCGAAGAGAACTGTGACCAGCCTCCGAAGAAGCAACCTTTCTCCATTGCAACACCCACAGCTCGAGCACACGTCGTGGCACCCTTCCGGGTGCTGTGTGCAGAAAAGTGACCTCCTTCCGGGGGTTTGCAGTCCAGCTCGCTGAGAGCCAGACCAATCCAGTCATTTGCCACTGAAGCCTCGAAGTTCTTCGGGTCCTCGGGTAGCAGCCAGTAGGCGTCAGGTTGAGTTTTCTCAGAACTGTTCCAAGCCGTGTCACGGTGGAACTCCTAGTGCTCGACCAGCTCCTTTGAAAGAGCCACCCCCTTCCAGGGGATGCACAGGCGTCTCTTCACCAGGTGATGCCGCCGTCCTTTCTCTTTTAGCAGTACCATCGAGAACTCACTGTCGCCACAATGAACGTGCTGCCGTGACAACGAAGTCCCCGTCAGGGAAGATATCTTCCTGGGATTGGCCGGCCCGGGGCCGTGTCACGGAGGCCCGGGCCGAAGGCGGGCCGAAGGAAAGGTTGCGGATGGGCCGAGTCGCATTGAGGGGAAAATCGATAAATTTCCAAAATTTTATCAATTTTTGACAAATTCTCATACTTAAAATTAAAATTTTGCGCCTGCGGCGGGCAATTTTGGGTTCGGGCCGAGACGGGCCGAAATGTGGCCGAAGTAAATTCCCAATGCGGGCCGAGTCTCCTCCGCGGAAGATATCTACCCTGGTCCCCGTGTTCGGTCTGCCGAAGGTCACGAAGGCAACACGCACGTAGGTGAAGGCTCGTAGTAGCCGCAGCTCCTCAGGAGATCTCGGAGTCAACTTCAGCGCTGCTTTGTGCACACCTCGTACGTGTGCCGCCGGCAGCCAAGTCCGCTGGGTCTCGATGTTCTCCTCCTGCACTGCCAGCTCCGCCTGGATGGTCGCCATCCCTTTCACAGCTCGGGTCACAGAACGACCCTTCGCTGGTCCAGAAAACCGCAGGTCCTCGTGGTAGTTGTTGATGGCAGACAGGTACGGCTTCAAGGAGGCCGACTTGATGCCCCCGTCCTTCAACAGAGAGGCGATGTACAGCAACACCGTCGCCTCCGATGCTGGCAGCCACGGCCGTTGGTGCTGCTCACAAAATAAAATGAAGCGCCGCGCCTTCGGTCCGTAGTTGCTCATCGTCGTGTCCAGCAGTGCTTTTCTCTGCATTGTCACTGCCAGTTCCGTGAGCCGGGAAGGTCCCAACTCACTCCTCCACCGCTCACAGAGTGAGCGCGTGAGGAAGTTTTGTACACCACCACCGCGCTTGTACTCTTCGTAGTCACCTCCGCTGTTCTCGATGTTCTCGCCGTCCGCGTCCGCTGCCTCGTCCGTCAGCTCCGACACGCTGTTAATGATTTTGAAGTTCTCCTCGGACAAGTCCAGTGTCTCCTTGTCGCCGTCGTCGTACAGCACGTGCGCCTTCCCGTCCTCGTTGAACTCCTTCACCACACCCGGGTAGAAGCAGTCATCGTCCTTCCAGAACACCTCGATTTTAGAGCCCACGGTCACCTCGGCTGCTGTCGTACACGAAGCAGAGCTCCTTTGTACTTCAGCAGCGTAGTAACTCACGGGCGCGCCTCGATGAAGAACATCACAGCGTCCCACTTTGAGGGCCCGAGCAGCTCGGACCCTCCCAGCCTGCTCGGAGTGAACAGGTCCCTGCGCCGCGGCATGATCACCACCTCGGTGGCCAGGGCCTCCAGCTCCCTTAACCAGGACTGTCCCGGCCAGTACGGAGCCACCACCGTAGCAGCGGCCCCCTCTTCCCGCAGCTTGTGCGCCACCTCGTCCAGCAGCGCCCACGGGGGGTTCACCCAATTGTTCTCCCCCCGCTAGTCGTACGTCAGAGAGTCCACACCTTCGCACCTCGGGTCCTTCCACGCAGCGTAGTACCGAGGAAGCTGTGCAGAGATCTCGGAAGCGAACCGGTCGACTGTGTAGGGGCCCCACTGCTTGTTGACCCACACGAACCAGTCTCGATTGAGTCTCCAGTCGTCCAAATCCTCGCAGCGAGAAAGGTCGGCCCACACGTTGGCCTCACTGCGGATGTAACGAGCCTGCAACTCGATGTCGTGCAGATCCAGCAGCAGCCAGAGCCTCCTCATTCTCCTCATCAGGTCCGGGTGTCTGGAGGTGAAACGTGCGAGAGCATTGCCACCACTGCCTGGTTGTCGCAGTAGAGCCGTACGATCTTGCCCTCCAGCTCCTTCAGGAACGCCTGTACGGTCTTGTACACGGCCTCAAGCTCCAGGTGTGTGATTTGCCAGTTGCGCATCTCGTCTGACCAGAAACCTCTCGCGGGGAACTTCAGGTTCAGCACTCCTCCCCAGGCCGTCATCGAAGAGTCTGTGTGCACCTTCGCTCTCGTCGGGGATCTCCAGATCTTGCGCCCGTTCCACCTGCTCATCACAGGCAGCCTGGACCACCATTCTAAGTCCCCCCGAGCTGCACGCGAGATTTTTACCTTTGCTCCCCAGCTGCGTTTCTCTGCCAGCACGAAGTAGAGCTCCCGTAGGTAGAGCCGCGCCGCTGGTACTGCCAAGTACACGGATTGGCAGAGTCCCGTGAAGGAAGCCAGTCTCCTGGCAGGAATCCACCTCCGATTTCTCGCTGCGTCGCACAGGATCTCCTTCGCCCTGGTGTGGATTTTGTGTACCCGTCGTTCTGTTACACGGAATTGTCTCAGCTTCAGGTCCACCTCCAAACCGAGGTGCTCCACCACCTGTGTAGGCTCCCATTGGCCTTTCTCTTCGTTCCGCCGTAGGCCAAGTCGATAAAGCACCAGTTGAACTTTTTCTCGACGCAGAAAGCCTTCTCTCTGAGAGTCGACCAGCACCAGAAAATCGTCCATGTACGGTAGTACTCGCATTCCGCTGTGACGGTTCGCGTTCTTGCCAGCACCACCTGCTCTGCGACGGACTGACCATCGCTGTCGTACTGCGGAACCGTCCCGCAGCCTCCTGATTTCTCTGCGATCTTCCGCTGCCTGTGGAGAACGTAGAGCCTCCATTCACGCGTACGAACTTGCAGAACACCCTCGGAGCGTCGTTCCACCCGAACGGCACTGCTGAACATTGAAGCAGGTCCCCTTGCAGATCGATCTGCATGAAGCATTGAAAGTCCAGGTGGATCCCCAGCGCATGAAAACCGTCCTGGAGGTCGAAGCTGAAGCACCAGTCGCCCGGTTTCGCCAGTCTCCTTAGTTTCTTCAGCGTCTCCATCTTCACACGATTCTTCACACACCACCGGTTCAGCCATCGGAAGTCCACCACCAGTCTCCACTTGTTTGTACCCGGTTTCGGCACTAAAAAAGCGCGAGAAACATGAGATCTTCTCATCGCTCTCGTCCAGGCACCGTTCTGTAGCAGCCTTTCCTTCTCCGCGTCCAGCCACACCTGCTGCTGCCGCGTAGCATCCCTCAGTGACACCCCGTGGTCGAACGGAGGCGGAGGCCCGCGCTTCCACCTCAACTTCACCCCGTGAGTAATCCATTGCATCACTTCGGAACTGGCGCCCGCCGCGCGCCATGCTCCCCTCCGCTGTCTCACCTGCTGTTGCACGGTGAGATTTCCCCGCCCAGCGCCTGGAGAGGGCTGTTACGCTGGACGAGGTGGCGGCACGCACATCACACATCGGCCGCGGGCTTTCCGCCCCGGCCCTTGCCGCCTTTTTCGGTAGGCTTCTTACCGTCCATCTCCTCGTACTTCTTACGCCGATCGTTCTCCTTCCAGCGCTGGTCTCGATCCCGTGGATTCACGACCCGCGTTTCCGCACTCGCTGCATTTTTTGACGTAAGGCTTAGCATTGCCTTGCCGCGGTTCTTGTCGAAGTCGTTCAGCCACTGCTGCAACACCTCGTCCGCCACCACGCCGTCCGCTGCCTGGTAGACTCTGTCCTCCACGAACTGCAGTTTAGCACGTAGAGCGTCAGATCCTCCCCGCTGCGAAGATCCAGGCTCCTGCTCCAGCTGTCCGCGCAGTTCCAGCATCGTCCACCTGTTGCACAGCAACGCGTACACGCCGTGTACAGAGTTGGTCACTGCGTGGAAACGTTTTAGCCACTCGCTGCCCGACAAATCGCAGCCCTCGTTCACATCCAACGTCTCGTTGCATTCGTACACCACGTCGTGCAAATAAGACAGTGCCGGAGCCAGAACTAGGCACTCGTACTTCATTGAAGAGTTGGATTTCTTGGAGAGAGCGTCGTACGTCTTGTTTCCGTGCAGGTCGTACAACTGAGGCATTCTCAATGTCAGCGTAGCCGGCCGCGGCGGGAACGGGTTGACTGAGGCTGCTGGCACGTACGCCAGCTTCCTCCTTCTCTCCAGAAGTTGTTCGGCGGTCTTGGCTACGGTGTCCGGGTCCGAAGTCCCAGGCTTCGCTGCCACCTTCGCCTCCAACTCCACGTTGATTAGTGCTTGTCGGTGAAGCTCATCACGCAGCTGGCGATGCTCCTCTGCCTGCTGCCTCTGCATTTCAAGCAGCTCCCCTTGCTGCTTTTGCATGACCAGAATTTGTTGCATCAGCACGTCTCGTGTGGACGGTGCTGCGGGGGAAGGGGAAGCCTGCCCGATGTCTGGCTTCCCCGGGAGGGGAGGGAAATCCTCTGGAGTCTTGCACTTAGCAGTTCCAGCCATTCTTTTCCCTCAAAGGAGTCACAGTGTAGTCAATCGTACTGCCGTAGCCGATGTGAAGCCGTCGTTTGTATTCGCAAACGCCGTCCCCGCGACTTTGCTGATAGATCCCCCGTCGTCGTTCGATCGCCGTCGTACAACCTAGTGGTCTTGTCACTACCTACTCTAATGTTTACAGGTGAAACAGGTGAAGGGGTTCTTACAAAATCAGATTTGCAGTGTGCCTCACAGAGTACCGTAGGTACCCGTGAAGTTCCTGTTTGCAAGAGCAAAAGGAACAGAGCTGAACAGGCGTGTCGCTTCGTGACTACTTGTACATCCTGTTTGTATCACGGAGCTACATGTGTCATTCGGCTCTACTGCAGCAGGAGTCACGGATTCTGAAAGTCTGAAACCACAAAAAGTCTGTTGCACTCCAATTTGAACATATCATCGATATGCCCTTAGCTCAGGTTTTAATTGTGTGCCATTCGACGACTGATCACCAAAGTATGGTATCAATCGTATTATTGCTAAAATATGTATTTATTATTATGTCACATTTGCTTTAACACGCTGCTGCATATGGTGTCAGTACTGTGCATACGTTTCCACCGACGCAGCCGTGCAAGTCGCAATGCATCACTTTAGTTCTGCATGTGCATTGCATATTGTTTTTTATTGGTCGCGTTATTGACCTGCAATATGGATATGCGATATGCCCATTGGATATTGCACAATGTGTAGTGATTGGGTGGATGCCTCTGTTTTACACATCGTGATTCCTTATACACACGGTGTGGCAGAGTGTATACACCAGATATTGCACAATGTGTAGTGCAAATATGAATTTGTCCTATTGACCACCCACATGTGGTTCATGGACGGATTTAGTGATCCTGGGTTCGGGCTGAGCGCTTTTATGTATGGTAAATTAGAAAACTTATGCGATAATTAGGGTTCATCCAGTATGTGCGGGTGCATATGGCTAAGTATGTGCACACCACATGCAAGCGATATTAACGGCATGATAATTTTCGATAACACTATCCAGCTAGATGGCATAATAATTAATATCACAATATGACATAAGTATTATTATGATATTACAGAGCGCAATATTATGAGCCAATGATATAATAATGTGGCTACAATTGTAAGGCCGACTATATCGATTACCCCAGGTCCATCAGCATGTGAATACCTCGGAGGTGACACGATCTGGACGGTGCTCGCGTCTCCATTCCAAGCTCTTAATCAGTTTGGCTAAAGTGTACTCAAATGTCCGCTGCTGACCATCCTTCAACTCGTTGAGGCCGCTCTCAAGATAGGCGTTGCTGTCAGGAGACGAGGAGAGATGCCGTCAAAAGCGCACAATCAGCACGCGCGATACATAAGCGAGGGGGATCCTGATATAGGATTTCAAACTTACATCACAACACACAGACACACACAGACACACACAGACACACAAGCTACACACGGATGCATGCACAGTCACAGCCCGCAGCCCACAGCCCACAGCCCACAGCCCGCAGCCCGCAGCCCGCAGCCCGCAGCCCGTGCTCGCGCTCGCGCTCACACACATAAAGACTTTTATATCGATTCACTCTGGCTTACCACCCCACACATAAACTACCGTATCCAAGAAAATTGTCTACCATTACAAAATTAATTATACTCTGGCTGACAACAAAGCACTGGCATGCACCATGCAACATAGGCATCCAATAGTAAACACGGAGTGTGACTTACATGTACATTACGAATAAGGCGCATACATACGCCTCGCTTTACCCGGCGTGGGCGGGGCATACAAGGCTGCAATGGCGATTTACAGACGCAAAGTTGTATGGCACAGAGATTGAGGTATGTGTATTATAACGCATGCAGCGTATTATAATGCACACACGGATACTACAATCACGCGCGCGCGGGTGGGAGTGCCCCACACACGGATACCACCAGGCTGTCGCCATGGGTGATGATGGCGACTTGAAAGGCGGGGAGGTGGACAGCCTGCCTCAATTCGTTCATATATCGTGAGAACTCGGTGAGTTCTCGCGTTTTAGGAACCATTCGACGGCAGTCGCACACCTGCGGGCGCACCGCACGGCTGGTTTTGGGCGTCTCGCCCCCTTTGGAGGGTTTCTTCACTACTACGGATCCTGGGGGGGGTGAGCAGGGTATGACCCCCGTGCTTGGTTGGTTTCCAAGCGGTGAAATTCGGACGTTGTTTTGCCGGGTGGTGGGAGATTCCCCTAGACCCTAGACTTTGTAATGACATTTGCCTCCCCTAGGAGCAAGCGTGGGTACCAATACGACTATGGGAAAATGCTATCCTTGTCCCTCCAAGATATATAGGCGGGTGCTAGAGTTAGGTTTATAGGATGACACACACACATGAGAGACCGTATACTACAGGCATCAGGCTGACAATCAGGTGGCAGGGGAGAAATCCTCTCCGGAGGTCGCTCGGCTCACTTGGCCGAAAACTGACCGAAAAAATTTGTTTCTTCTTGTGTTTGCATATTTCTTCATACTTAAGGGTGAGAATTCTTTCGGCCAATCTTCGGCAAAACCCTATTTTTGAGAGGCTCGTTCAGCCAGAGGCCGGTCAATCGCGAACGGACTTCTCCCCTGCTGGGGGGACATGCGACAGATGTCACAAGTAATTACACACGTAAGAGAGCACAGATTTTAACAACAGGTATATAGTGTAACGTCTTTGGCAGCCATAAGAATATCAATTCATGGTTGAAGCATATGGTGCACTTCGAACATATATGGATGGTCGTACTCTTGAATACAAGTAGTATGACCAAATTTGTATATGCAAATGCTGTATGCATATTTGAGCTGCTTACGCGGAGGTATGTACTGAATTTGCCCCCATAACAAGGGGGTGGCAGTACACACTCCAATCAACACTTGCCTCGAGATGCCGCGTCAGTCTGCCTCAAGGGTCGGAATAAATTTGAAATTTCAAACCTCTTTCAAACCGATTGTCAGTTTTTCATAATAGGTTTCTAACTAATTGTAGGCATCTGTAACCAATTAGATTGGTGTCTGACGTGTAATATCGGATGCCTCTGTTGCTTGATGCATGCCAGTCGCTTTGTAGTAAGCCAGAGTGTAATTAAATTATATTGGTGTCTGATAAATATTAACAACTGATTATGACCTGAATATTCACCTGTTAAACCGATTCGATTGTGATTGTATATGAACTCTTAACCTACTATCTCCCAATTATTAATTGGTTCAATCCGATTCGATTGGTGTTATAGTTTCTTGAATACCTATTGTGTACCTGATATTCACGCTAAGCAACCTATTTGATAACCTGTTATCAAACAGATTACAAGGGGTAAACAGTGTTATTATACAGCAATAACCAAACATGCACAGCAATAACACAGCATGCACAACAATGTGCACAGCAATAACCAAACATGCACAACAACACCAATAAAGCATACACAGCGGTTATCATAATATTACTGTGTTCAACTTACAGTCTAACCAGTGCGCATTCTAATTCTAAGCATGTGTTCTAGTGTGGCCTCTGCAGTGTTCTTGCGCAAGTCGTCGTGCATCTTGCCAGCCGCGCTAAAAGCTCGCGCCACACCCGCAATGGAGGCAGGGCATCCTGGGAACTGGCGGGGCGTACGGTGGACATCAATTCTGGCAGCATGGACGCATGCGTTGCGCTTCCACCAGAGCATCACGTCAAAGCCATCTTTGTTTGGCTCTTCGTTGCGGCCGAAAGCTAAATAGGCATCTAGATGATCCCTCAGTACTCTTTCAGGCTGCGTCAGCACTCGGGCATCTGACTTCTTGCGCATGACGGATGACTCGGGTATCTGACTTCTTGCGCATGACGGATGACTTGGGCATCTGACTTCTTGCGCATGACGGATGACTCGCCAAAGTACTCTTTCTCAGGCTTGCGAACAGGGGCAATGGGCTCAACATTGCTGGGTTTCCAGTCAGTCCACGCGGTGTGCAAATACCCGAAAGCACAAAGGCTGCGGCACTCGGCATCTGACTTCTTGCATGATGGATGACCCGAAGTACTCTTTCAGGCTGCGTCAGCACTCGGGCATCTGACTTCTTGCGCATGACGGATGACTCGGGCATCTGATTTCTTGTGCATGACGGATGACTCGCCAAAGTACTCTTTCTCAGGCTTGCGAACAGGGGCAATGGGCTCAACATTGCTGGGTTTCCAGTCGGTCCACGCGGTGTGCAAATACCCGAAAGCACAAAGGGCAGGCATGTCCCCTCCAGCGGATTAGCCATTCCTCGACCGTGAGACCATTAATCTTCACAGATCGCTCGGCTGTGATACATTCCACATCATATATTTCTCAGCGTTATCCCGATGATCGAATTCGTGACGGGGCGTGTGTTTGAATTGCCAAGGGGCGGCAATCTGGTTTTAACGGGTTGGGATTTCTTGGATTTTGTTGTAGCACGCTTGCCCATGATGATGTGACGAAATAAAGTTTGAATGGAGTTGCACTCAGATTAGAGCTTTAATATATCAAGGTACGGGTCACGCTTGGGGCCTATGACACAAAAGTTCAGAAAAACCTTTTTTTCGATTTTCCGGATCGCGAATGACAAAATAATACGTGGGTTCAAGGATTTTTTCATCCGGATTTTTTTTTGGTGCTGTGAGCATGGGGGTTTTCTGCGTTACCGCCTATATAAGTCCTAACTTGTAACCTTGATTGTAACTTGAAACCTCGAACTGAAAACGCGAGTCGCGAGAGAATTGCGAGATCGCGAAATCGTCTATCGGCAAAATCGTCACGAACCGTAGAATTACTGTTACAGTTAACAGTAGTACTGGAGTATGAGTTCTCAGTTGATCGGGATCGTGGTATGGCGCTTGCGCGTTGGCGTGTATCCGTATCGGGGACACTGTATCGTGTATGCCATTGTCATCGCTGTTCGTCATGAAATACCAAGAGTAAGCGGTCGCGATTTGTTAGGAACACCGACAGTGATCGATGATTCATCGATAAGTTATCGATAAGTTCTCGACAAAAAGGCCTTTTAAAGTATGCGTGCGGCTGCTGCCCGCTCATGATTTTAAGCAATTACTGTACACATTACACATCAACCACCACAATATTTTAAATAAAATTTCACAGTGATATATACGCTTCGTTTGACGCTCGAAGCGCAGTGAAAGATGCCGTACTCCGCGTTTTAGGATTCTCGCGGAATGTCGGGGTACCCTTACCGCATGCAACGATTCCGCAGCGGTACGTGCAGCGATAAGTCTCCGCTAATTTCCCCCTCAAATTTAACTTAAGTTAAAGTTGTGTGAAAGCGCGTTTGGCTTAATTCCATCCGTATTCGCGGATGTCAGCGAGCCACGAAGAAGGTCTAATTTGCGGAACTTCAAGCGCGTTTTGGGCATCCGCGTTTCTACGGATGCTCAAGACAGCGGCTGAAACTCGCTACAAAACTTTGTAACATATATACGAAGTGTTTTAGCAAGCTTCAATCTGTTCAAACACGTATAAGTTTGAGACTGCTGATATTTTGTTCTAATTTTCCCGTGTTTTACGGTACCATGGAAAAAAACGTGCGGCGATCTTCACACACGCGCTCATCATCTGAAAGAAAAAATGACACTACGGACAACACAATAAATAATATTGTCGCGAAGTATCAGGTCATATTACTTCGAAACAATATCATGGACATAGGCCCACTGCAGCAGAAATATTAGGTTTTTCTTCCGAAGCGGGCCTAGGACGCAAACTTAGCGGTCTACCGCAAGAGCGTTTTGTGAATGCCTTTGGGCAGATTCTTCGACACGGGTGAGCGATTGAGCGTGAGCATCCTGTCAAATACGACTCTTCAAAGCCGAGTGGTGGAGTCCGGAAGCCTCAATTCGCAATATTTTAGCATCCCCCAAACCTTATGATCTGTTCAGTTTTGGTGGAGATGCCTTATAAATTTAAGGATCTGACGGTCTCATGGATTCGTCGCGACCCCTATTCCGCCCTAAGCCCAACCTAATAGGTAAAACGCTCATATCTCGCAATCTAGAAATCTGAACGTTTGTGTCATAGGCCCCAAGCGTTACCCGTACCTTGATATGTCGGTTAATGCGCCGTAGATATTTTAGCATCCGGCAGCCACGATAGTATTATGAATGCCAAATTTGAAATTTGAGCCGCAGCTGAACCCCAACAGCCAATCATTGAGTGTGGCAAGGGTCGACCGATCTGTGTGTGGCGCAATCGATTTCACGACGTGTTAGTCGCTGGCGATCAAAACCGGACATGTCGGTGTTATGCCACAACAAAAAACATTCGATTGGTGTATCCATTTTTTTGAAATCGGTTTGATGCGTAATTACCATGAACACGTAATCGATTTAATTGTGGTTCCTCATCGAAGGCAAATCGATTTGATTGGCGATTGTTAAAATTTCGATTGCAGTTGTTCAAAATTTCTAACCTGTTTGATTCGTAATTAATGAAATTGCCAATCGATTGTAATGGTGATAACAGTGTTTAATCGATTAATCGTCATTGTCCAAACAATTGATTCCGACGCTTGGTCTGCCTAAGAACCCCACGCGTCAGACAACAAAACACGATGTACAGTATGTTGTTGCATCGTCTGAAACTACTCCTGCAGCAACCATCGAGTTTACCCCGCTACCTGTTCTGAGTCTCTCCACTGAAATATTGGGGGGAAATTGGGCTACGCAGGGCGTGGCCTAATTCACATTGGACGATCGGGCTACGTATGTAGATGCAATGTAGAGCTCATGCCACATTGTTATGCATTTGAGGCTGCCTGAGAGAACTTGAATATATTATAGGGGTGGATATTGTGCGCGTAATTATCCTATCATACGGACACACCCACCACCAACAGGCTTTGGTTTTTCTGCGTAGCGTAGTTGTGAAATCTCGTATGACCGACCATGCTGGAGAGGATCCATCAGGAGTATGCAGTATCCTAATTTATATTACGCTATGGTTATCCCATGGTAGGCCTAATAGCCAATAACGTCATTCATACATTTTAAGTGAGCACATCAGCACACTTTGTTGCAAGTAGGATTGCAGGCGTACTTGTATATGTTGTCAACTTCATGATATCCTCTTTCTATAAGTTGCTCTCGAAGCTTCATTACCTGCAAACAGCGGAGTGGATCGGATCAATGCACATTTGACCAACGAACAGTCCAATACGCAAGGCAGGGATGACAGCCATCAGCCATCCCCCTGCTCAAGCCTAAGCATATGCATTTTTGTATCTAGGGGGTAGCTCCCACCACTAGACGGCACATTAGTTTTTATATCCACGAATGGGAGGTGCCCCGCCCTTGTAAAGTGTAGTCCATATCCATCTACGCCTGCTTGCCAGACCGCCTGCCCGCCAGCCTACCATAACAATAAAAAGAAGATGTCACCGGTCTTGCCGGAGTGTGTGAATGGAGCCCAGGCTGCAGATTGCATGCATGCGTCACGTATGTATGTGGTGTGTTAGTCATGTAAGTTGCGGGTGGGTGATGGGCGTGTGGGTGGTAAAATTTCGAATAAAATCGTGGATGATTCGTGGAGCCGGCCTGCACCTGATAATTGCACGAGAAATCGTTGTCCACTGTTGCAACAGGATAATCGATGTCTTTGTCTCTGTCAAAATTGCCAGCAACTGCTGTAGGAATGTCATAATCGTCAGCTCCCTCTTGCGTGGCCGGAGCATGCTCACTTTGGCGACCATCGAGAAATGAATTTGTGGAGCTCTGCTCCACCGATGTTCTTTCCTTGACATGCTTGTTGTTACGTTTTTTGCGTTTTCTCTGAAGATGTTACGACGAAGGCAAATAAACAACCGCCATGCACGACTTCAAGCCCCCAGGTTGCTTACCATCTCATCAAGGCAGCTATGTAAATCATACAGATTTATGTAAATGTCTGATCATCATCGGAGTGGTGCATATAACTATATCACATCATACATTTGCACAGCCGGTCAGTGCTCATAATCCGATATTCCAATTGCATTTACCAACAAAATAGCTTAATCATCAAACCGCATCACTTTTACACGTCTCCGAGCTCGATGAGCTATATATGAGGTTCTCGACTTCGATAGTATGAAGCGTGAATCATTCGTGTAGCGCAGCGTCCACAGAGTGGGATCCAACATTGTGCGTTGCAGCCAGTGTCAACAACGGAACCGGCTCCGGCCTTGTGGAGCCTGCAATTATCTGGCTCCATCGGAGACGGGTGGGGTGGAGCCTGGACAAATGTGAGGTGTCCGAGCATTTGGGTGGAGCCGAAGCCTGGATAAATTGGAGGTCCGAGATTTTGGGATGGACCTGACTCCGTTGTTGACACTGGTTGGAGCAGCCTTTGGATATGTGTGGCTCACCTCGAGTCTTGTGCGGGCGCCTCTTGCTTTCAGGTCGAAGACCGTTAAGGAATCCTGTATTCGTTTATCCAAATCGACCCTCATCGTGCGGAGACGCTGCTCGAGAATCGCGCGACGCTCCTGCAGCAATGCTTTGTTCTTTGCCAGCTTCCGCTCCCATCTTCGAAATTGGGTGGTTTTTCGGCGATCGGGCTCTTCAGAGTCCTCCGATACCCGGTGACGCACAGATTGATGACAAGCTTCCTCAACAAATGTAGAATGTGATGCCCCAGTATGTACTTTGTGGGATGCTTGCTCTAACTGTTCATGTTGCTGCGCGCACTGGCACGAATGATCACCCGTTTGATTCGTCATTACCGATGCGTTGCATAAACATGAGATACGTAATTTCACCACTCAGCACCCCGGGGTCCACGACATAGATTGCTGAACATTATGATACGTAGTATTAATTAGAATAGGCATAATAAGACGTAGCATTATTAAACATACAGCAGCTTGGATGGCATACTTATGGAGTAAGCCATCAAACCCCCGGGATATGGGTTGTCCATTTTAGATATTTATAGAATCCATATCATGGGTTTCCATTTGTTTGGAAACCCCATATTATGGGTTCTCGCCGTGGTAAAACCCCACGATATGCGTTTGGAATCACGAACAGGGCTGACAGATTATTTTGTGACAAGAGCTTGGAAACATGTCAGCACATTCTGGATGAGTGTCACTGATCAAGTGATAATGTCATAACCTTGCCCGCATGTAATTATAGTCTCAAGGGCTCAAGGGCTTATAATCAACACAGGGGCAAACTTGCACAAACATTCAAAGTAGTGCTATTATTTGATCTCTTTTCTAACTGACCGGCATGAACAATGCACACTGATTCAGTTGTGATTGGCTCATTTTTCATCGGAAAATTGTACAGTATAGTCAAGACTGCGCAATCACCCCCTATACGTATCCGATAGTTGCTTAAACACACACACACCCACACCCACACCCACACACTAAGCTAAGGACTAAGCTAACCACACACACACGCGCGCGCACACCTGCACACACACACACCTTCAAATCAAATATATCACACTATTATCTTGAAAATAAGCGGAACTTTTCATACACGTCCACCCCATGTGTTGACACGACATTGTTCCACACATGTGTCGCCCCGATCATACACCCAGTAGGTATTAATAATAAAATTCTGCTTCGCCAGTGTCGCATAGTGAGCAATTGATGAGAATGGTAGAATTATGCGTTGAGCAAACTGAAAAAACCCACAATACCAATTTACGCATCAGATCGATCCCCTTGGATGATTGGTATTGAGAGTTTCATTTTGCCAGCACATAATTATACCATTCTCATGCATGCTTACTCGATCCGACGTTAAACGCAGGATTTTGCAATACCGCCACCACTGCCACCTATATCCATACACCTAATTAGGGTTTCGAAACACAAACAATACACACATATGGCATTCTAAAGAGTTCTTCGTGGTCCAACCTCATCCAACATCGGTCACATTAAAATAATACGAGTGACGGGACATGTTGGCTCCCAATGATTCATGCATCAGTCATAGACTAGCTTCCTTCCAGCTAGACATAGCCCATAAGCTACAGCAGGCAACGCGCAGCGTAGTTGGCGCATTCGTCACGGGGCAGCCATCGATGTTATGCCATGTACGATTATACGGACGGTGCCGTCACATCCTTGTGTATAACGTGTGAGCAATGAGAGGGATCACGGTCTTTGATTTTTTTTGCGTTAGCTGCTAAATAGTAATTTCTACTTATATATTTCGATCCCAAAGGTGCGCAAAGGTCGTTTGGTCATACCGATTTGTCAGTTGAGCTGAATAACCCATCCGGGGACATGACGCATTTATCTGATGTGGCGATGGAGGATTGATGTTGCACAGGAGAGGCTGGCATTCCAACAGCTCCGCAGTTATCATAGTTAGAGTGCCGATACGAGACGGTGGTCGTCACTGTAGAAGGAAACCATAAAACACCCACGCAGTTGTGTATGTGTATCAGTGGTTGGGTTGCCCGTAAAACTCAAATTGCGGCAAGCGGTATATCGTACTGCTGTGATATCATACACCATAACATACGCACACGTTTGTTGTTGAGTATTTTTAGCGTGTGCAGGCTACATGTGCGTATAATCCTCAGGCACACCGCCTGCCAAAGTGCGCATCATTTTGCAGAGTGACGCTATAACGGTCATAGTATACAGCACATATCGTCTCGGCGGTATTAGACTGAGTTTATTTTGAAACAAGTCGCACAAACGGTGAATGTGATAGCATTGACTACTGCAACGGAGGTGCCTGACTCAACAACCGGTTGGCAGTAGCTAGCTATGATTGCGTATGCCTTTATAACTTATGGAGAGCTATATCAGTGGTGGGGTGCCTACTTGAGCAATGGACATTCGCTACTGGCCGATCTTTCTGCACTAACGAGGCTGGGGGACAGCTTAGACTGCTGGAAGCGCCGCTGTCTCCCGAAAAGTGCAAATCTACCTGCACTTCTTGCTGCAACTGCACCCGCGCCATTGCGTGACCAAACAAACACACCTTGATGTTAGGTCGCAGACGCCAGCCATGCCGGAACGGACCTCATACAATAACATGGACGGTAACAGCAACATACGGCTGCATGCAGGTGCACTTTGCCGAATAATAAGTTAGATACCTGCTGTATCTGAATACTACTACGTGCCTGGGAGTTTACACACTACTGCGCTCTGAACAGCGCGCCATCTGGTCATTTTTACGCCTACCCACGCACACAATCACACACATCCACATACACCCGAACCTACAACCGCACAGCCGTGGACGGTTGGGACCACGTGGGAAAGTACCCCTTTTCAAAAGCCTGCTGCACGAAAACAATACCGGCATGCGCACATGGGGCAGCGCTGATAATCGTTGCGCGCGTGTATGAATTGACCCAAATTTCGCGTGTTCACGCACTTCTATACGTGCGTGAACTGACTACATGTGACGGGCGAATGGTATAATGTGCGTGCAGCAGGAATCGCGCGGACTCATGCGGACGGTGTCACACCCCAATCATATATGGCACGAGTGTGCATACCTTGCAGCAGTGCACTGTGGCATCGCCCGAGTAATCTTTGGTGATACCTGCATTTTTGCGTTGCTGAACTCGTGCCGCGGTATCATCCTGATCACGACATGCGCTATGGTTCTCTTTGGAATCAGACAGCTTCGCTGTCGACATCGATACTCGCTTCACAGATGAAACAGATAAACATGGTCCCATGCTTATATACGCGGCCGCGTACTTTCACCTTTTGTGAGGAGCCATACTGTCAGACGCAGACATCTTCGTCGCGCATTTGGGAAGTCGTGTATACTGATTCCTTTAGACGACGCGCGTTCACGAGTTGGCGAACTAAATGCAATTGCAATCTCGCTCTGCGGCTGCGCGCGCAACGACGAGTGTTGATGGACGGAATACAATGCAATGTAATACAATTGAACGCACAACCCATCAGCAGTTCAAACACGCACTGTAGCCTGCCACTCTATATCATCGTAGCCCATCACAACGCCGCGCCCATGCTCTACCTGTCGCGACAGCAGAGAACTCGCAACGAGTTCATTATTGCAGACTAGATGCCTAGCAATCGCATCGTAGATCCTCATATCTGCTGCATGCATACTGTAAATGGCACTCTAAGCACTACCATCATATGTCGATCGAGCACCGCGATGGCGCGTACTACGTAAGTAGCGGGTGGGATTTCTCCAATGGTATCCGGGACTTGAAGCTGATGAACGGCTGTAGGATGCCGTTATCATTTCATCTGTTACAATTTCGGCGCTGTAGCAGATACTCCATTGATTGCCTCACATCACCTAATACTAATGACTTGTACGTCATTGATGCAAATATAATCTGTGCATCGAGGATACATTCCCCGAAGATCTGCACGCGAGTGGGTGATAATTTATACAAAAAACGAGTGGGTGATACTGCGCCCGCGATGTCTACCGATTTGTGAGATATATCTATATATGAAAATTTTGGACATTTCTAGAAAAACGAAAATGTGAATTTCTGATCTTAGATGCTAAACGAACGGGCTGCAGGCCACGCGACAAGGACTGCGTATATGATTGTTGGTACGTTAACGCCATCATACTATTTACTAGGCGGATCGATCTCAAAAAAGTGATCTCCACTAGGCCATCTGACCGTAGGATCACGATGTGCGCGACAATACTTCGCTATTTGCATCCCAACATGCCATGCCATAACGCGAGGGTGGCGTCGCGATAAATGTACGCGACTGCAGTGGCACTGTCATCGTTAGCGTCTGGCGATCGTGAGATCGGAAGTTCGTCTGTGTCGCCCGTTGGGATTCGCGCTTTGCTGCTGCTGCTGCTGCTGCTGATTAAGTACTAGGCGCTGTCGATCACAAATATGCGATCTCCACTAGGCGTCGATCCTTTTGGACAGCGCGATTAATTACCATGCGATGTTAACATGGATATCGCCGTTACATAATCTGACCGCAGGATCATGTGCGCGACAGTGCTTTGCTTTTTGCTTCCCAGCATGCCATGCCATAACGCGTGGGTGGCGTCGCGATAAATACACGCGACTGTTGTGGCACTGTCATCGTTAGCGTCTGGCGATCGTGAGATCGAAAATTCGACTGCGTCGTTCGTTGGGATTCGAGCTTTGCTGCTGCTGCTGCTGCTGCTGATTAAGGTACTAGGCGCTGTCGATCACAAATATGCGATCTCCACTAGGCGTCGATCCTTTTGGACAGCGCGATTAATTACCATGCGATGTTAACATGGATATCGCCATTACATCATCTGACCGCAGGATCATGTGCGCGACAGTGCTTTGCTTTTTGCTTCCCAGCATGCCATGCCATAACGCGTGGGTGGCGTCGTGATAAATGTACGCGACTGCAGTGGCACTGTCATCGTTAGCGTCTGGCGATCGTGAGATCGATAATTCGACTGCGTCGCCCGTTGGGATTCGAGCTTTGCTGCTGCTGCTGCTGCTGCCGATTGACTAAGGTAAGGTACTAGGCCCGGTCGATCTTAAATTAAGATCTCCACTAGGCGCATCTGACGGTGGATGGGATTATTTATCTTGCCGACGTGGCGCACTCGAGAGATCCGAACATGAACATCGAGTCTGCCATTCCATTAATGATTTGACATTTCTCGATCCTCGCGTCTGCTATGCAATGTAAAAGTGAATCTATCTGATTTCCGAACATCGCGTCGGCCATGCGATGTTTAAATCATTTTCGCCATTATACTATCTGACCGTAGGATCATGTGCGCGACAGTGCTTTGCTTTTTTGCTTCCCAGCATGCCATGCCATAACGCGTGGGTGGCGTCGTGGTACATACACGCGACTGCAGTGGCACTGTCATCGTTGGGTTCTGGTGATCGTGAGATCGAAAATTCGACTGCGTCGCCCGTTGGGATTCGAGCTTTGCTGCTGCTGCTGCTGCTGCTGCTGCTGCTGCTGCTGATTGACTAAGTACTAGGCCCGGTCGATCTTAAATTAAGATCTCCACTAGGCGCATCTGACGGTCGATGGGATTATTTATCTTGCCGACGTGGCGCACTCGAGAGATCCGAACATGAACATCGAGTCTGCCATTCCATTAATGATTTGACATTTCTCGAACCTCGCGTCTGCTATGCAATGTAAAAGCGAATCTATCTGATTTCCGAACATCGCGTCGGCCATGCGATGTTTAAATCATTTTCGCCATTACACTATCTGACCGTAGGATCATGTGCGCGACAGTGCTTTGCTTTTTGCTTCCCAGCATGCCATGCCATAACGCGTGGGTGGCGTCGCGATAAATGTACGCGACTGCAGTGGCACTGTCATCGTTGGCGCCTGGCGATCGTGAGATCGAAAATTCGACTGCGTCGCCCGTTGGGATTCGAGCTTTGCTGCTGCTGCTGCTGCTGCTGCTGATTGACTAAGTAAGTAAGTAAGGTAATTTGGTTTGGGTGAAGATTATAAAGGTCAGAGGTAGGTAAGGTAATTTACTTGGGTGCCAAGATTATAAAGGTCAGAGGTAGTAAGGTAAGGTAATTTGGTTTGGGTGAAGATTATAAAGGTCAGAGGTCTAGGCGCTGTCGATCACAAATATGCGATCTCCACTAGGCGTCGATCTTTTTGGACAGCACGGTTAATTACCATGCGATGTTAACATGGATATCGCCATTACATCATATGACCGCAGGATCATGTGCGCGACAGTGCTTTGCTTTTTGCTTCCCAGCATGCCATGCCATAACGCGTGGGTGGCGTCGTGGTACATACACGCGACTGTTGTGGCACTGTCATCGTTAGCGTCTGGCGATCGTGAGATGGAACATTCGACTGTATCGCCCGTTGGGATTCGAGCTTTGCTGCTGCTGCTGCTGCTGCATTGACTAAGGTAAGTACTAGGCGCTGTCGATCACAAATATGCGATCTCCACTAGGCGTCGATCTTTTGGACAGCACGATTAATCACCATGCGATGTTAACATGGATATCGTTATTAAATCATATGACCGTAGGATCATGTGCGCGACAGTGCTTTGCTTTTTGCTTCCCAGCATGCCATGCCATAACGCGTGGGTGGCGTCGCGATAAATGTACGCGACTGCAGTGGCAGTGTCATCGCTAGCGTCTGTCGATCGTCAGATCGATAATTCGACTGCGTCGTTCGTTGGGATTCGAGCTTTGCTGCTGCTGCTGCTGCTGCTGCTGATTAAGGTAAGGTAAGGTAATTTGGTTTGGGTGAAGATTATAAAGGTCAAAGGTAGGTAAGTAAGGTAATTTGGTTTGGGTGAATATTATAAAGGTCAAAGGTCTAGGCCCGGTCGATCTTAAATTAAGATCTCCACTAGGCGCATCTGACGGTCGATGAGATTATTTATCTTGCCGACGTGGCGCACTCGAGAGATCCGAACATGAACATCGAGTCTGCCATTCCATTAATGATTTGACATTTCTCGAACCTCGCGTCTGCTATGCAATGTAAAAGCGAATCTATCTGATTTCCGAACATCGCGTCGGCCATGCGATGTTTAAATCATTTTCGCCATTACACTATTTGACCGCAGGATCATGTGCGCGACAGTGCTTTGCTTTTTGCTTCCCAGCATGCCATGCCATAACGCGTGGGTGGCGTCGCGATAAATGTACGCGACTGCAGTGGCACTGTCATCGTTGGTGTCTGGCGATCGTGAGATCGAAATATCGACTGCGTCGCCCGTTGGGATTCGAGCTTTGCTGCTGCTGCTGCTGCTGATTGACTAAGGTACTAGGCGCTGTCGATCACAAATATGCGATCTCCACTAGGCGTCGATCTTTTTGGACAGCACGATTAATTACCATTCCGTCCGACGTGGCACGCCGCGATGCTCGTATTTCTTTTTGTCGGGCGTTACATTTTAGTGCAGTCGTGGCAGCCGAGGTTCCATCCGGTAATTTCGATTTACGAACATCGCGTCGGCCATGCGATGTCAACATGGATAATTTATCGCCATTACATCATCTGACCGCAGGATCATGTGCGCGACAGTGCTCCACTTTTTACTTCCCAGCATGCCATGCCATAACGCGTGGGTGGCGTCGCGGTAAATATACGCGAATGCAGTGGCGCTGTCATCGTTAGCGTCTGGCGATCGTGAGATCGAAAAATCGACTGCGTCGCCCGTTGGGATTCGAGCTTTGCTGCTGCTGCTGCTGCTGCTGCTGCTGATTGACTAAGGTACTAGGCGCTGTCGATCACAAATATGCGATCTCCACTAGGCGTCGATCGTTTTGGACAACACGATTAATTACCATGCGATGTTAACATGGATATCGCCATTACATCATATGACCGCAGGATCATGTGCGCGACAGTGCTTCGCTTTTTGCTTCCCAGCATGCCATGCCATAACGCGTGGGTGGCGTCGTGGTACATACACGCGACTGTTGTGGCACTGTCATCGTTAGCGTCTGGCGATCGTGAGATGGAACATTCGACTGTATCGCCCGTTGGGATTCGAGCTTTGCTGCTGCTGCTGCTGCTGCTGATTGACTAAGGTAAGGTAAGGTAAGGTAAGGTAATTTGGTTTGGGTGAAGATTATACTAGGCGCTGTCGATCACAAATATGCGATCTCCACTAGGCGTCGATCTTTTTGGACAGCACCATTAATTACCATGCGATGTTAACATGGATATCGCCATTACATCATATGACCGCGGGATCATGTGCGCGACAGTGCTTCGCATTTTGCTTCCCAGCATGCCATGCCATAACGCGTGGGTGGCGTCGTGGTACATAGACGCGACTGTTGTGGCACTGTCATCGTTAGCGTCTGGCGATCGTGAGATGGAACATTCGACTGTATCGCCCGTTGGGATTCGAGCTTTGCTGCTGCTGCTGCTGCTGCTGATTGACTACTAGGCGCTGTCGATCACAAATATGCGATCTCCACTAGGCGTCGATCCTTTTGGACAGCACCATTAATTACCATGCGATGTTAACATGGATATCGCCATTACATCATATGACCGCATCCCTGTCATCGAGAGTTCGTACGTCGAACTCGAAGATGGCAAAGCAAAGATACATCTTGAATACAAACAAGAACCATCTTGCTTTAAGCATGTGCGGAACACGCATGCACAGTATGAACGAACTAGTCGTTATTACAATACTGGTCGTTCAACCTACGTCTCGGGTTCACAACCCAATGGCGGTACCATCTAAGATGATGGGAGACGTATGGTACAAAGTGAGGAAGCGTTGTGCTTCAGCAGTTCTTTATTCAGAGACTGTAACTCACAACCCGCTTGATTGTTACACTGGTGTGTGCCGTTCAACAGCACAGTGTTTATTTGATATATTGTATAATATTTGTGGGCTCGCACTTCAGCCCTAACACTGAGAATGATGAGGAATCTGTGGGTGTTATACCAAGCTGGGCAGCGAACTGTCTGTCGATGAAAGACGATGTAGCTCCTGGATCTACCAATATGTGAGTACTCTGTCCATATACTTTCCCTTTGTACAACAACAGCTTCTTCTGTGATTTCAGCTGTGCTGTCTGAGACTGCATCTGTGCGATGTGCTCTGAGGGAGTGTCCATCTGCTGAAACTGCAATGTCAGACTGGAAAGGACTTCTTCTGAGATACTCTCAACCCGGCCACTTGCTTCAGTGGCATCTTCAGGCTGATTTACCTTGGGGGTGCTCTCAACACTGGTACCTGTGCAGTACCCTGAGAGTTTCCCTGAGGAGCTGGAGCTGAAGCTGGAGCTGGAGCTGCAACTGCTGCATTGATGCTGTGCCGACTCTTTAACTCCTTAACCAGGGTGTTGATTGTATTGATGAGTTTGCCGGACTCATTCTTAGCACCCTGATTCTGTTGCCGCTGTCTCCTGAAAGGATTCTGAGCTGGTGGCTTGCCTTGTATGGCTTTTCCATCTGGGCTTCTGGGGTCTTGGTGGAGTAACAATCCTTTGTGGCGTGATTGGTACGACCACAACGTTGGCAAGGCTGAGAAGGATTTTGTGCTTTTCCTTTCCCTTTACCTTTGCCTTTTCCACCTTTCCCTTTGCTCCGATTCTGATTGGCATTTGGGTTCTGATTGCCATTCTGACTCTGATTCCAGTTCCTATTGGATTTGTCATATGGCTTTCTGCCACGCCCCTTGTCCTTCTCCTTTTTGACTGGGCCTCCTGATGACTGCTCCTTCTGCCCCCGATAGTGAAGGGTCTCTGACTGCTTCGAATGAACAACATAATTCAAGTCGAGCAGTAGCTGTGTGGTTTGTGGCCACGACAGATTATTCCTTTCATTCTCTGTTAGGAATCTTAGGTGGAACTGTCTGCGGAGATCAGGATCCATGCTGCTGACAAATCTGTCCTTTATCAACACATCGTCCAGATCAACTGCTGCTAAAGCAGCCAGTGACGTGAACGTGCGCAGATAATCCGAGAAAGTCTGGCTCCCTTGAGTCAGTGCCATTAGGTGTTTCTTAGCCACTGATCTTTTATGGGGGTTGCCAAACTGACTGAGGAAAATCCTTTTGACCTTTTCATATGTGGCATCTGGTTGCTTTGCCACGACCTGGAAATAGTGTCGGTCATTATTTTGGATAAGCGTCAGGAATACTGTGATCAGGTCCTTGTCTGGAACTCCTGGATAAGTGAACTGGAAATATCTGTCCGATGTGTCCAACCATACCTCTGCATCATGTCCTGCTTTAAATTCCTTAGGTGGTGTCATTTTCACCTTTGGAACCAAAGTGGGTGGAGCTGGTGCTGGAACAGAATCATCATCAGGATCTATAAAAACTATTGGAGCATTATCTGCTGTGTACTCATCTTCTGGTTCCTGTGGTTCATTCTGAGGATCCCTATATCTGCTCATGTCGGGCCTCATGCGACTGATATTGTCGAAGTACCCTATCTGGTCGAATCTGGTCTGAGTATTGTCATAACCAGCGAGCCACTTGGGAATCTTGAACCGACTGTATGCATCATAGGAACCTAAGATGTCAAAGAACCATGTTGACGGATCTGCATTGATGGCTGGGATTTCTGGTTCTTCCTCTTCTGCCATCTAAAAAAAACAAACCACAACACCAAAGATGCCTTCAGCTAACTGAGTGTGTGTGTTGGTATATATATAGTATATATATATCTATGTTATATAGATATAGTATATCTGTATGTTTATATACATGTAGCATATCTGTACATTATAATGAGGTAAGTATGTATATATATCCACCTTCTTCCCCCCTCAAGGAAGTGTGAACATAAGGCAGTTGTCGGTTGCCTTTATACCTCATGATATAGCATGCAGTCCTTATAGGAAGCAGCTGTTACAGTTTTAGGGTTGCATCCCTACAGTCTTTGGGTTGTAGCCCTGCAGTTTTTGGGTTGTCGCCCTACAGTTCTTGGGTTGTTGCCCGAAATATTGTCATGTCCGTGCTGATTTTAGCATGACAAATATGCCAAACACGAAGTGTTTCCTATTATATAGGTGGCATTTAGGGTATGTTACGTTACAGTGACCCTTATCCCCCACAGTGATGTTAGGGTGTTACTTGCCATCAGTAACCCTAAAATATGCTAAATTAAAGCAGTATAAACATTTTGCAAAGATATTTAAGCAAAACTGCATTTAATTCTTCACTGTGTGTCACGTGGTTTTTTAGAGGTATGTTACACCCCTGACACACACACACACACACGTGATTTTAAGGGTGTTACAGGGTGTTACATGTGCTGTGATATTTTGGGTATATTTATCAATAGCTGAATAATCAGATCAGCGAAAAAAATCAACCCGAATTTTTCATTTTGAAATCATGCGTGTGAACTTTTTACGCATTTCGTTACAGCCAATATGTACACCCCTATATATTACACACCTAATATCTAGGGTGTTACACGAGATATGACCATGGTCATTATGTTTTTCTGATACCTTAATAGGTATAAAATCATAATTTGAAATAAAATGGGGTCGGAATTTCAATTTTGAAATTTATCGCCAACGATTTTCACCCATTTTTCACCTTTTTTGGCCATTTGATTATATTACCTCAGTAATATATCTCGTGTGTGTGGAAGCTGCAAGTTACAGAACTACTGCAACTTACTTCACTTTTGCACATGATAATTTTCATGGCATAATAGTGAATATCTCTGATGGTCAACATCTGTGGTTGATCATAAATATGGGTTTTACTGATTTGAAACCCATGGAAGTTGGTTCACTTCCTGATGATTTAATAGGTGTATCAACTGTAAGCGGATTAACCACTTAAGTGATAACTTGTCAGAACCTATGATATATTTGGGCATATGGCTGTGCACTAAGAGCATATCAAAGTGATATCTCTAGATTCCAAATATATCAGGACACAGCTTGATACTAATCTAAGCAGTTTAACACAACACAATGTGTGTGCGTGTGTGTGTCCACAACAACCTATGTCAGTTCAATATGTAAGTACTGATCTGAGTATGTACATGCTTTTTGTGCTGATCATTACTGAATCAATTGTCACAATGCAGTATGGTTGTTGTTGTTCTTGCTCCAGCGATAATGAAAAGGTATGGACAGTGTTCAGTAGTTACCAGCTGCATTGTGAACACTGTATACTGCCTTCGGGTCTGGAGATATTCTCCATCCAGCCCTTCAGCATGTAGTTTTATCCTGTTTACCTTAACTATCGCCATCACTGACATCCAACACGCACATGTGTTTGTTGGATGGTATCTATATTATCATACACGTAGTTGATATTATAGTTGATCATTTCACTTATTGAGTCAGTGAATGTCATTATACATACCATAGTCAGTGGTGTGTGTATTGTGCAGGTACTTGCTGATTTAGTACATGTTGGTGTGTGTGCACACACTTTCCGCCGACCGGCAAGCGCATGCACCTCTCCGAAAAAATTACAGCCGCCTCTATTGTTCTTTTATTACGATAAATTTATGATAATGAGTGGCATTTTTTTCGCTCGTATGGTTTTATTACTGTATTTTTCAGGTGTATTTTGATACGCGTTTTGAGACGAGCAGCGTTCAGTATGGTTCAAAAATCTGGTCGTAAAAATCAGCCGACTGAACCGCTTTTTGCGAGCCTAGAGATAAAGTTGCGACAGGTGTTGGGAGGTGTTTCATCTGCCTTATACTTGTTAAAATTATCGAAGGGAAAGTATGCCACGCTTTCGAGTGAGTATTTACGCTCACAGCCTGTGGAATCGCTCTCATCGACACTCACTGACTCGCAAGTATTGACGAAAAATCTGCTCGAGACCATTAGGCTAGTGGAAACGAAAGCAAAAGCGACAGTTGCCACAGCAGAAAGGGCCCTAATCTCAAATAAGGAAAGTGAAGAATCTGTGCGCTCACAGGAAGCTGTAGGAACCACATCGTGTAAGGGTCCCAGCGCAAAAACCCTCAGACGCAAGCAGCTTCGGACATCACGCAAGGGAAAGGAACGTGCTGAAAAAAGTGACACAGAGCCAACAGACCCTCCCACATCTTGTGTGAAGACGCCCTTGCAGAAACAGAATTCAGACACGACTTTGCAGGCAGGACCTCGCGCATCGTCAGTTGTTGAGTCTGTTGAAGCAAAACCGGTGACACCAACCGCAACTTCATCCCATGTGGCCTTAGGGCCACAGTCTACAGGAAGAAAACGAGCTAAGGGGAGCACTGGCGACAAGGGCAATCGAAAAAATCCCAAGGTAAAAAGAGCTTTTACGTGGAAAAAGGGGGAGTACAGAAAACGAAAACGCTCAGAGTCAGTGCCTGCTGTAGACAATCAGGCGACGGAATCTTTGCAGCGTTCGGCTTCACTCAGCCCTGAGGGGCGATCCATGTTTAAAGTCTATGACCGATAACAATGTTTACTTGGAACAGTGGAGACACTTTTATCAGTCACTTTATTTTCTGCAAGAAGGGCATCGCGAAGAATCCACTTCACTCGATCCTAGAGCAGGCGACCGCTTAACTGGGTGGGGCAACTCCTTCCTGTAACTGAAGTCAGAGACAGTTTGTCGTTTGTTGGATCTCAGGCTTTGTTATTCCTCGGACAATATGGTGCCAGCACTCCAATCGAGCCGCTTTTCCCAAGAAGGTTTTTTCAGCGGCGGAATCTGTGCTGTTTTTGCGGTGAGAGGATCCAGAGGACCCGTGGGACCGCGGGGGACGGCTTACCCATAATCCTGAGAACCCGAACTGCCGAGGACTGCTCAGGATCCCACTTCACCTTAGACCACCGCTTGCAAGTTCTGATCTGTTTGCCTAGACCCCTGCTGTCTAAAGAACTGTTACCGCTCCACAACTAATCCTGCCTAGAGCCTGCGGTTTTAGACATCTGTTTAGCCCTTGCCGTCGGCTTCAGTAGGGGGTTAGGCCGACCGAGTGCAGACCGGGTTTCCCGCTTCGTATGACAGTGCAGTACACATCAAAACTTAATAGCTCCTACAATAATCGAGGTTCACGACCCGCTCCGATAGGTCACGCGCCAAGCAATTACGTTGGATGGCAGTAGTATAAGAGGAGGCGTCGTGGCACAGAGCGACAACTCAGCCGCACCTTACATTTTGGAGTTGAAAATGGTGTTTGTGTTTATGTTCGGTCACGCCCATCTGGCGAAGTTTGGCTATGTATATGTCGATAGTGTTGGAATACCGAGCGCAACGATCGCCTAAACCGCTGAAACACCAGGCCCGGGACTAATGGACGACGTGCATGTCTTCAATACTAGAGGTCCATGGACCAAGACTGCCGTCGCCAACTAGTGCCTCCGAATACTGCATATGGCATCCAGTAAGCCAAGTAGAGACGGTGCAACATGGCACAATTTAAGATGAATTCGTATTTCGATCCGAACAGGATATTCAAAACGTATATGGATGTCGATCGACAGCTGTGCACCCGTTGTAGCACATGGACCTATTCGAGCTTTCGACAAGTCACCTGGGAACATCCCGTGGATTATGATTTTGCAGGAATGTGCATCCCATGAACTGAGACCACGATAGGCTTGCTTGAACATTTTCACTACCATAGGTATTGCTGCGCAGGCACAACCACGTGCTGTCTTGGTATGACAATGTTACATTGTATTGCCATAACTTCTAAATGCTCATTTGCAAAATGCTTGCAAGCAAGGTTTCTCTGCATACATTGCAAGAGGTTCTGAATAACAATTCTTGAGATTTACTGAGAACTATTACGACCATTCAGCACATGCTTGTCCGATATGTTGTCAAATATAAAGTAGATAGCTTAGTTTGTACAGATATAGCTGGAAGAACGATTCAAATCCGAAAATCTGTATGATTGCAAAAGACAGAACTTCGGACCACCATAATTAAATACAACACGAAATAGAAGTGCACCGAGACCTCTGTCTGAATAGGTAAAGTAAACAACACAACACAAAACGATGTGTGGAGCTTGCAAAAACGCAAGGCAAAAGGCTGAAGTTAAGCTTGCTCTGCTTCTCTTCATGGGCTTGCAACCTTGAGCCCCTCATTTCTTCTTAGGCTTCTTACTTTTCTTCTTGGCATCATCACTCTCGCTTTCTGAGTCGCTGCCGGAATCGCTGCCGGAGTCACTGCCACTCGATCCTGAGTCACTGCCACTCTCTGCACAACAGCACAGAGACTTTGACTTCAGACGCAGGTGCTTTTACAGGGATGGCGAAGATCGCCAACAGTAGTCATGCTTGCCAGAAGCATCAACGGCGAGCTTGGTAAACCATGCGAGCCAAACAGGGGATAGGAGAAAGAAATACGCCACGCTCGACCGTTCCCTTCACAAGGAGCCAGAGGGCAGCGACTCAGCTAAAGTTGACCTCTAGCACTGGGACTGGGTTACCCGACTATATTGGATACGCCTACTTTCAGCGGGTCTGAGCCGAAGGCAATCGGCATGAAGGCCCTGCCTCCCGAGCACTGCAAAGTGAAGAGCTGCAGAGACGTGGATGGCCCAGTCCAGAACGCTTGCGCTTGATCCCAGCATCGACTGGTTATTTCCCTTTAGCGCTTCCCTTTAGCACTTCCCTTTAGCATTCAGGGAGCACTAAGGGGGAGGCTACTCCTCCTCGCCCTCCTGAAGGCACCCCCAAACACGAGGGCAGCCTGCACAACATAGTGAAACGAGTACAAGCCCCCGGATGGGAGGTGGAATGAAAACCAGGGGGGACCGGACGAAAGGTTGAATAAATAACTCAAGAACGCTAGATGTCGTCCAGACTACAGTAAGTACTACTGACACACGAAATATGATCCGTATGAACTCTCGCTAGCGTGAAGGTAAGTGACGGTGTCCCTGCCGGAGGGCGGACAGACCTGATCCACTGCTGCCACTGCCAGACTTGCTCGGCTCCCGCTTGCGCTTCGCAGGCTTCGACTTCTTCTCAAGTGCTGCTTCACCTGCAAGGAGTGCATCAACACCCTCCTGGTTAACCAAAAGGCCTCTTCTACACTCGACAGTGCTGCACTTCCTTGCGAAGCAAAAAAGCTCACACCCCTTGGGAAGGGCGCAATCTAAGTAGATCAAATCGAAAACGTAAACGAATACCTTTCAACGCCCCTTGTGGAAGCTGTGCCTGTCAGAAAAAGAAAAAAAAAAGAAAAAACCACGCCCGTCGGGCGTATGAGTAAATTGATTTCCCCGGCCCTACTCTGGGCCGGGCTGTGCCTGTCAAGAGATAACGTAACCCTACAGGATCATCGAGCGCACGCCAGGGCTCACCTGCGGAATCCTTCTCAGGTTCCCCCTGCTTCACTTGGCTCTTCTTGTCACTCTTCTTCGCCTTGACTTCCTCTCCTGATTCCTCCCCACCCGCGTTCGCCTTGTTCTTCTTTTCCTTCTTGCGATCGCCCTTGGCCTTCTCGCCGCCGTCCTCCTTTGGACTATTCTTCTTTTTTGTCTTTTCCTTCTTATCATTTTCCTCCTCTGCAGCAAAAGATGACAGCGTATCAGGGACTGCCCTATCGATCCCCGTGCGATGATAACGAACGTTCAAAGCAAAATGGCCTTGGAGATATCAGCGATTTCGAGATAACGTTTGCTGCCGATGGAACCACCAGGAGAAAGCGTATGACAGGCAAGGAGTCTCAGAACTCTGAGGCTCGGCTGAGCTTACCAGTGGCCTGGTGAAAGAAATGGATCTCTGTAGTTGGTCTAGTTGACCAACGGCAACCAGATATACCGGTCGAGGCAAGAGCACGTCGGAAGAACCTATTCGACAGGAACCAGGTACATAAAAAAGGGCGAGAACGCGTGAGAGGAACCTGAGTCGCTGCCCGAATCTGAGCTGCCACCGCTGTCGGAGTCGCTGCCGCTGTCCGATGAGCTGGAGTCGCTGCCGGAGTCGCTGCTGGAACCATCCGAGCCACTGCTCGAGCTGCTGCCTGAGTCGCTGTCCGAGTCGCTGCTGCTGCCGCCGCTGTCGCTGTCGCTGTCGCTGTCGCTGTCGCTGTCGCTGTCGCTGTCGCTGCCGCTGTCGCTGCCGCTGTCTGAGTCGCTACCACTGCTTGAGCCCGAATCCGATCCTTTGGTGCCTCTTCGGGCCGCTTTGTCCGCCTTCTCCCTAAACTTCGCGAGCTGCTTTTGCCGCTTTCTGTAGTGCACGATTCGTGTTAGTTCAGTTGTCGGTGAAAGAGCTCGCGGCAGCTTCCATGCCCACGTCTGAGCTTTGTGCAAATCGAAATAGAAGTTTCAGTGAATACGATGACCATACGCACACATAATCTTGGCCTCGTCAAAATCTTCAGATAACACAGCAACCTACTGTAAAAGCTAACGTTTTCTCATCAGCTCAGTAGGGGTGCCTTGCGACTGTTCTTCAGGTATACGGTAAAAAAAAAGGTATCTCACATAAAGTTATGTTTCGAGTTGACTGGAAAGGAGCGGTTTTGTGCTTTTGGAATCGCAAGAAGTCACAGCACGGTGCCACTTATGACGACTTGACCCTATTCGTGTCGTGGATGATCGAACGGAATGGCTGAATGTGCGCAGAGCGGGCCTTAAGCAAATCTCCGAAAGGAGAACCCTGTGCCGTCTAAAGAGACTCTAGAGCATGTAAGGACCACGAGTAGGGCAAGGCATAAAAAGCGTCACTCACTTGGCATCTTTGTCACGCTTCTCCTGTAAAATTTCCCCTTGAGTTTTAGGGGGTTGATCAGCAGCGTCTGCAAAAGGCTGGCGAACCTGCGCAAAGGGTTAAGTTTCCAACTGAGCGGGGATGTCTCAGGTGTTGCTTAAAGGGAATAAGATTTGAGCTCGGTTTCAAGAAAACAGTAAAGTGGTTCGAAGCGGGGCTCGGGGCGTGCGGTATGCGTGCACACAAGCCAGGCTGCAAAGATGCAAAAAAAACAGCGGATAAACGGAACAAGAACAAAAATTATCGAACAAAAACGGTAACTGAAGTGAAGGTGTGAACGTTGACAAATGAAACACATTTCAGTGGTAGGTGCAACCTGTGGATTGAGCAGTTGCTGTGTACGAGTTGGCCGAGCAATGTAAGTTCGCTTATTCTTGCACTCATATGTCCAGTGACCTGGCTGATAGCATTTCTGGCACACTTGGCCCGCGCCCGAGGTGCGGCTGGGGAGACGAGACTTCCACATTTATCAGGTTGAAGTAGAAACCGCTAGGTGTTCCCCGTGCTATCTAGATAACGACTGATCCGGGATTCAAGTCACGGAAAGAACACCGCACAAAACGTATCGAAGGATTGAAGCCGCCTCAAAGGACGATGCGCGAATTTGAAAAAGCGACGTAGACTATGCAGGGAACAGCTTGTGAGTCACAGGAAATCCTCCCCTTGAACCTTCCAGTGTAATAGGTTGGAGAACTAAGGTCTAAGCCGAACCCTGTCGTCGTCGTCTGTGAGTTCAAAACCACCCTCCAACGCAAGACAAACCGTAAACCCGCAGCAGCGGCCGAGAACGCGAGATCGATTTCCATGTGGAGGGCAGATAGCAGCCCTCGCCCGAGACAACAGACATCACGATCAGCATCGGACATCAGACTCGAGACTGTCTTGTGTCACTCCCGTCCGGAACCGCAGCAGGCACCGCGAGTCCCCGACTCAATTGTTTCGTCCAGATCCGCTGGATTGCACGTCGCTAGGGGGGGGGGGGGGTGCTGACCCCCAAGGACAAAAAACAACTCCTAAGGGGGGGAGGGGGTGCCTCAGAAGCTCCGATGAGATTCTCATTCTGTTTTCCCGCATGAATATCTATTTCGATCTCACGCACATATGACGTGAAGTCAGGCACAATTTTAGTAACACGCAACGACGCAAGGCGAGTGGCATGGCATGGCATGGCGCCCGTGCTATCTCACTAACATCAGCGTCTGCGCCTCGTGCGCCCGCCACCCTACAATACCCTACATAACGTGGACAGTAGCACAATACGGGTTACGCGCTAAGGAGCGACGATTTGGAGCAGGGCTTACGTCACGCCAATAGTGATCTCAACCTAATCAATCACGATTTTGAATTTTAATCAAACGATACCGACTGTAGTTGGCAGTCACGGAAGTCATTACTCGATTAAACCATGCGCAACGTTAGACATGACTTGATTAGTACCAAAACCTGCATAATCAACACTCTAATCATGATGAGTGTTAGAGTGTGAATGACCGACATGACATGTGTGCTCGTAGTGGTCAAAGCTCCTGTCGACGATGGCGATGATGGACTTGACTTAGGTATCTGGTGCATGAGCACCACCAGTGTCACGGTTCTATACGAACAATATGTGTGACGCTGCTGTTATTGAACGGTAACAGCGAAACGCAATAGTTAGGTGGGATATGAGTGCAGCAGTCTGTAGACCTGGGAAGTGCTTGCTTGAGCCCAATGCTCCTCATGGTAGATATATAGTTTGGCGGTAATCGCCCGTTCTTGTCCTCGAACAACTTTTGACGAACGGACCTGGACACCTTCATGTCGAAGTGCTCCCTCTGAAGGGTACGCACTGAGGCTAGGAATGTAGCTCCTGCTGAATTGGCAGCCGGCTGTGCCGCCGGCGGTGTGGCTGGAGTGTTCGCGTGTCTCGCAGCCTCCGAATCAAAAATCGTGGATAACGCGCGTCGGCGATTCGCCATGCTAGCGTTGGCTCGAGTGGAAGCAACCATGATGAAAAGGACTGAAGGGGCGGAGTGAGGCAAAGAAACGTGAGAGATGCGGTAGTCGTGGGCGGCCAAGAAACGCGCGGGTCGTCGATACAGCAGCCGTGAGAGATCAAATAATTCCGGGAAGTCGTGTGGAATAGGCGGCCGATACGCAACGGTGTGGGATCCAACCAGAAAACGTAAACCAGTCCAACGTTAAATCCCGTAGAAAAAATATCCTCCAAGCGCTGCGGCGTGCTGTAAATCAACCCATAAAATTTAGGCCATACCCGTGACTGCCGGCGCTCTCACGCGCGGAGCGCCTCACTCCATCCCAGGCGTCCGAGCTTAGCCACTCATAGTGGCAATCTCGCAGTGGCTAAATAAAGCGCAAGTGGGGCCAAACCTGGTAGATATATAGTTTGGCGGTAATATATATCTAACTAGAGTGATAAACCCTGAGTTAAGGGTTACGGAATCAGAACGGTAAAGTGTGTCTTGATAAAGAAAGAGATAACATAAATACCTAACGGGTGTTTCCCGTCTACTGGTGACGGTCACCCAGCCTATTATAGGAAGTGACATGTGACAGTTTCGGGTGTCACAGTGTCAAATCCAGCACCTCGTATACTCTAATGCTCTCACGCATCTCATGCGTTACCACCATCGGGTTGTGAACTTCCCGCATCGGCTGGTCGATATAGCCATTGATGCTCGCATGCTGTTCAATGCATGCTTGAAGCGAAGACGCGTCTTATGTCAGGGTTATGACCGATGACACATGTGTCATACATGTCATACGTGTCCATACCTGTCAGACATGTCATACCATGTCATGTCATGTCGAGTCATGTCATATATTATAATGACAAACAGTCGTCAGTACGGTCGACTATGACTGTACATGTCATCGAGATGATGTGACTTATCATCCTTGAATAAATGACAGATGATGTGACTTATCATCTCGATGACATGTACAGTCATAGTCGACCGTACTGACGACTGTCTGTCATTATAATATATGACATGACTCGACATGACATGACATGGTATGACATGTCTGACAGGTATGACATGTATGACACATGTGTCATCGGTCATAACCCTGACAGATCTCCCCTCTTAAAAGAGTTGTGACCTCACAACGGGCATACCTTTGAATATGTCTTTGATGTCTTTGTTGTTGTTGTTGCTTCTGCTGGTACCAGTCTTCTTACACCGATTTGAGGCGTCCCTCATGGTGTTTTTAGGATTTGGGGGGAACTGAGTCCACTTTAGTCCCTCACCTTAGCAATTTAATGCCTTACAGTTCTTAGGATGTAGCCCCCTTTGAATTGCGTATCGTATTGCAGAGTGACGATTCAAGGTTCAATGAATTGCGTTTCGTGATACAGATTGACGCTGGATTACTGATTGATCCACACGTATCGTGCGTCAGAGTGACGATTCAAAGTATCCGAAGTTTACGTTACGGATTATTTGCGCTAGCCGTCGTCGCCTTTGCGAACGATGATCCCACGAATTAACAATTTCTCATTAATCGAACGATTCTCGGCCTTATATATACATAACTGATCGTTTGCTGTTCGTTTCCACAGTTATTATATATTGTGCACCCAACCCTTCCTCCCCTCCTGAAGACATCAAGGAGGTTCACAGGCGGTCATGGGGAGCCCTTTGGATGTTTCCGGAGTTATTTCACCGGGGGCTTGTTTTAATGCAAACGGAGTGGCCCTGCTTAACGGGATTGGACTTATAATCCTTTACCCGGTCTGCTCAACTCCTCAATTATTGGTCCAGTACGCACGCTTTGACGAACATCTGTCGCGATGAGTGAGAGTGGATTCGCCACGTACTAATGTGAAATTTATTTTAGTTATGTTTGTCAGGCATAACTTAGGATCACAACTCCGTCTACCTCAGTCGATGTCTCCGGTAGCTTCGGATGACTGGCCATAGGATCCGATGACAAACCACGGTCTTGGCAAAGGTAGCATTAGCAGTTTTTCACAGATATTGGTACCCGCATATGCGTATCTGTGTAAGGGTATGATTTATACAAGGCTCACTACACCTTAGCAAGGAAGGATCAATTCCTGCTCCTGTCATATCAATTTGATGCAGGGTAAAAATGTTAGGGATGTAACCCTGCAGTTCTCGGGATGCAGCCCTGCAGTTTTTTTGCAGATGCAGCCTTGCAGATCTTGGGATGCAGCCCTGCAGTTCTTGGGATGCAGCCCTGATATATATACGACCGATCGACGAAAACCCTTGGGTACATGTTTCCACGGCCTTATTATTATTTGGTCGGCAATTATTGGCAAAAGTCATCGGCTATCAGCTTTTGACTCAGAAGCCACAATGTTATAGAAGCTGCGACCTATTGTGCCTATTCTCCCGGGGTTAAGGTGGGTTAACCCACCGTAAGAGCAATTTTGAATGGCCTATAACTCATGCACAAATCGAGTTGAGGCATCGAACCTATGCTTCGGGATAACTATTATGAGTCCTTTCGACCGTAGATACCCTAATATAATGCACTCCGACTGATTTATTTCATGAAAATGATATGCCAAGTCGATAGGGTCGACCGGTGGGTTGAGGCAATTGCTTACGGCGGGTTACCAAAAACCGGACGTATTGGTAGGTTCACCTAGGCTATATACCTCATCTCTGATGGCATGTTAAGACTTTTTAAGGTTTGATAATGTGTTGAGGCATCACGATTTATCACATGCATGCCCAAAGTCAAGATAGCCAACCCCCCGCGCGCTAATCCATATTTGGGTATACAGCAAAATATCAGGTAAATTTTAGAAGAAATACTCATATTATTCGGGGTAAGCGCATATTAACGGTAATTCGTGCGAGGCCTAGGGCGAACAAGTGGTGCTGCTGGGTCGGCCGAGTCAGAGCCGTTGCCACTGCGAACAACAAGAGCTAAGGTTGTCTCGGTTGGTGCCTCCTCTTCGTCGCGGCGTTCGTTCTCCGGTGGGTCACCGACCAGATATTCCTCCACGAACTTCAAAGCCTTGTCGTGCACGTCACCATCGTATTTGAATTTGACAGTGAAGAGCTTGCTCGCTGCATTCCCTGGGTCATAGCCTACTACCTCCGCGTCCGTCGAGAGGGTATTCAAAGAGGTCACTACAGTTATCGGCGAACTCTTGAATGGCCCAACGAATCCCGACCACATACAGGCACCTGACGGGACGGTAAGCAAACGACCAACATATTTTTCCTGGATTTCTGGTTTGGGTTGACGGCGGCATGAGTTTTGTGAGTTTCCAAAGCCCTGCTTGGGTTGTTGGTGATTTTGCCAGCTCCGTATGGGCGTCTAGTTGTTATTTTTCACGGGGTTAACCACCTGTTATCGCGCGGAGTACGCGGGAAATGTGGAATACTTAGGGTTTGGTAACCCACCGTAAACCCCTCTTACGGTGGGTTAACCCACCCCCGGGAGAATAGGCAATTGTGACCATATGCGGCAGTTATGTCTTCAGCATACGTAGACAATATGATAATGTGGAACTTATAATCCCACTTAAGTTGCATCATGATAAATTTATCCAGGTGTTAACAAGTGTTCAGGATTTGATAAGGGGTTGACGCCCCACAGGCCAAAGATCACTGTCTCATAAGGCTCGCCTCAAGTGTGCAGCTTTGAGGATCAGCGTCCTGGCGAGGCACAGTCATGATGCTTCCTAGTCCATAATGGAGCTGGAAATGAGAATGCTCAAGATATCCGAAGACAGGAAGGCTTTTGGTTGGCCAGAGTTACTGTCTAGATGCTTAACCTTGATGGGATGGCATTCGGATACAAACTGTGCAACCATGCATGTGACTTATGCATTGGTGTATGACTTTGATGAATTGTCTCTTGTCATGAACCTGGAAGGAATGACGGGCAAATAGCTAGAGTGGCGGATCTCACTCACTCGGCTTTGCTGTTATGGAATTCGATGCCTGATGGCACAACTGGCAATCCTTTGCTCAGATGCTTTCCTTAAGACATTGGCAACAACTTGTGTGCTAGCTTCTCTAGATTTGGGGAGAAACCATGGATCAACAATTCATCAATCAAAACACATGTTACCAAGGCTGATTCACCGAATCCTTCAACTCTTGAATTTCGACAATCAGCATCTCAGGCTGTTGACGTCAAAGTGATGGTCGTAAGCTTATAATATAGCGTATTCATATTTGAAAAACCATCGTTCTCCTATGTCAGTGCCCTTCATATAATATGATAGAGCCGGAGAAATATGCATCTATGATTTCTTCATAATGAACTTTATGTGTCAGTAAGTCAAATAAGACTTCATTGATGTTTCAATCGGCATGATGTACCGTGTCATCAACTTTATGGCTGCAATATACAGATGCTGGAACTTTTGATAAGATTTTTAATCTTCCCAGCAAAATCACAATGATGTAAATCAATATGTGGCAAGCAGCTGTATGAAGAATGAATGAATCTATACTCCTTCCTCCCCTTTTTTAAAAGAGGTGTATCAAACCAATCAGATGGTGATGGAGAATGCTATTCAATCATTATGTTATGTGAAAATGGTCTCAGTAATCAGACTGAGATTACTTATCGAATGCTTTTGAGGTAACAATGTCAATATGAACACCGATTCTTTCTACGTCATACCGGCAATATGCCTGACGTTTTTGAATGTGGCAAATGCCAAATGATGTCAATTCTCTGTGATTCAATATGCAGCTTTTGGGTTGCAGCCCACATACATTGTCAGTTCAGGGTAACTATAGTGTGCCCAACTTAGACAATGGTGTGCCCAACTTAGACAATGTTTCTGGATAATGATTGTCATGATGAACAACGAAATCAGTGATGGTACCGAAGTTAACTTTGGTATCGAAGCTAATGAAGAGTCAATCAAGAAGTGTCTGCAATGACAACAACTTACTACGAGTTGTATTTCCGTAGTTGATGGATGGCTGGCATGTCATTTCATTATGATTAGAACATGGCATTGCCTAGTGATATGTGTATCTTCTTTAGTACATGATCGCTTATCTCAATGGTGCCCATTTTATTTTTGGGCAAACACTATTCAGAGACTTGTCATGATACAGGTGAGTCCTCACCTTTAAGGAAACGGAATTTGGAGCCCCTAGCTTTTTTCGTATTTTTCTGACCCCCCCCCTGCCAGCGTCAGCCTCTTACCGAAATTACTAACGAATAGGAAACGCGATTCGAGCGTCAGCCAGCCTCTTCTCTTAAATCCATTTCTTTTTAGGGACTGGAAAGCGCAGTCAGCCAGCGCATTCTCTTAAATTCAGCATGGATCCGAGCAGTCGCCAGGAACTGCGAGAATTGCATGCTGACTTGCAAAGTGGGATGATTAGTCAGATAGACTACGACGACTTGAAGTCGATAGTCATATCGCGTATCAAGGCCAAAGCGCCACTCAATGAGAGTCCCAGCGGTGAGACCGAGAAAGCCATATATAGCCTCATATATAGGTTGAATTTCAGCTCATATATAGGTTGAATTTCAGCCTATATTTGGGTGAGATTCCTATGGCGTGTTACGTGTTACGCGTAAAACTCACAAGGCCCGAAATACGTAATTTACGCGTAATTTGCGCCCCGCGGGGGGGGCGTATCATGCAACATAGGACTGTAGCTATCGTGCATTAACCAATAATCCTTAATAATAAACGCGGTGCAGAAAAAGCCTTTATTTGCCATTGAAAATTTTCAGAATTTCATGAAATATCGACTATAATTTCCTTAGATTCAGCTACAATTTCCTTAATAATAATGGAATTTTCTGATGTTCAGCTAGCCTTCGTTTCCTTAATATGACTTTCCGATTTCCGTTAACGAAATGATTCGGCAGCCTTCATTTCCTTATTTGGGTACATTTTCTTAATGTTTTTTTCCAGCCCAGCTTTTTTCGCATTTTTCCGACCCCCCACCCCCCCGAAAAGCTGGCTGTTTCCTTAACCTAGCATTTCCTTAAAGGTGAGGACTCACTGTAAGGAAGTATAAATGATGAATGTGTCATTTCAATCCGATAGAATTGTGACTTGTTGATGACTATAAAATTTCTGTCACTTTCCAGAATGAGGATGAACTGCGCTTGGAAACCGTATGCAGATTGCGGGTTCGAGTTCCGCCATGGCTTTCTCAAGACTTCGTGGCCTAATGGTCGAGGCAACAAATTTCTAAACATTCCAGAATGAGCTTTCAAAGAGTCTTTATTCCTCAATGAAGCATGCTTGTCTTATGTGCCAAAATGATATGAAACCACAAGTATGGTGTCAATCTATATGTGGATGGTTTATACCATTGTATGCTATTCCACAAATAAGTAGTGATGTCAGAATAAAACTTTGGACAATTGCAACTCAGTACAAACCCGAGTGCATTCAAGTCCATTTGTATACTCAGAATCTGAATCTAATGTACTTTTTATATGCACAGGATAGAACATATTTTCTATGTGATTCTGAATTCAGGAACTAGAGTCAATGTAAAACTCTTTTCCTATTTCAGACGATGAAACCTTTATTCCTTTAGGTGCAATACCTTATTGTAAGGAATTCATTTCAATACAAATTTCAATCGATTTTCTCAAATCTGTCACTTTTGTGATGATCAGATTGGTCAACTTTACAGCATAACCACTTCCCCTCGCTGAAGGAGATGACTCCCATCATAGGGCGGTATATTGGCTGTTTTCAAATGACACATGGAAAACATGAGTAATTCTTGGAGAATTTCGGGATAAACATCTTGAATTGGCTGTGCTTGATTGCTCTATGCCCAAGAATGACCGAAGAGATTGCTTGCCATCTTTAGCCATATGGCGTCGAGGCCGCTTACCAACGGTTGGGTCATAAGCTGGATAGCTATGTTAGCTATGTTGAAGGCTGAATAGCCATGATTGCACAGATTCTGTCCTCCATGATGATGAATAGACCTTTGAGATATGGTGTCTGATGAATCAATACTTTTGACAACAACTCAACCTTTAGGTATGATGAAGAGCTGATGATCTTTGCTGTAATGCAATTGTTTAATGCGTACCACTGAAATGCCTCGTGATATAATAATCTCACAGAATAGGCTTTGTTTAATGGCGGTATGATCAGATATGTAATGATCAATGAAGACAAGATGGTTGGTATGGCTCATTCAGCAGGTATGATTACCTCAAAGAGATGCCAATACACGGATACATTTCAAGACATAAGGGCAATAGGCTTATTATGTAGCCTTCAAAGGCAGCTAGCATTTATGCTGCATTGGTCAGCTCAGTGGCTTTGACCTTTCAAGGTGTTGTACTCAGGCCGTAGCCTGCATATTGCATTGAGTAATCTTGACACCTTTAATGATCCAATCAGATGAAATATCAAGAATGGTTGCCCTTTTTCAATGATCATCGGTGGCAGAGGCTATAGTGCCTGCACCGTGTCAATATACAATTCTAGTCTGGATACATGCTAGACCAGATGTATACAATGTCTAGGTCTTCAAAATCAAGCTCATATATATGTATGTCATGGCTGATGACCTTAGAAATGTTTGATACAAATATGTGTCAACTTCATGGAGTTCTGCATGGTTTGACTGTATATAGTCAGGCTTACCAAAACAAAAACAATGATGCAACTTACTTTGTTTTATTATTTGTCTTTATATAATAACTGTGGAAACGAACAGCAAACGATCAGTTATGTATATATAAGGCCGAGAATCGTTCGATTAATGAGAAATTGTTAATTCGTGGGATCATCGTTCGCAAAGGCGACGACGGCTAGCGCAAATAATCCGTAACGTAAACTTCGGATACTTTGAATCGTCACTCTGACGCACGATATACGTGTGGATCAATCAGTAATCCAGCGTCAATCTGTATCACGAAACGCAATTCATTGAACCTTGAATCGTCACTCTGCAATACGATACGCAATTCAAAGGGGGCTACATCCTAAGAACTGTAAGGCATTAAATTGCTAAGGTGAGGGACTAAAGTGGACTCAGTTCCCCCCAAATCCTAAAAACACCATGAGGGACGCCTCAAATCGGTGTAAGAAGACTGGTACCAGCAGAAGCAACAACAACAAAGACATCAAAGACATATTCAAAGGTATGCCCGTTGTGAGGTCACAACTCTTTTAAGAGGGGAGATCTGTCAGGGTTATGACCGATGACACATGTGTCATACATGTCATACATACCATACATGTCAGACATGTCATACCATGTCATGTCGAGTCATGTCATATATTATAATGACAGACAGTCGTCAGTACGGTCGACTATGACTGTACATGTCATCGAGATGATAAGTCACATCATCTGTCATTTATTCAAGGAAAGACTTGAATGACACCTGTCATCGAGAGTTCGTATGTCGAACTCGAAGATGGCGAAGCAAGATACAATCTTGAAGTACCAAACAAGAAATCATCTTCGCTTCTAGCATGTGCGGAACAAGCATGCGGGTATCATAGGGCGAACGCATCATTCGTTCTGCCGATACCAGTCGTTCAACCAATGTCTCGGGTTCACAACCCAATGGCGGTACCATCTATGCGATGGGAGACATTCGGTATAGATGAGCTAGCGTTGTGCTAGAGCAGTATCTTCTCACAGAAGTCTGCACTCATCCCCGCTAATAACTTACGCGTGTGTTACCGTCCTATAACACAGCGCTTTCTATTATATTATATGATATACTAAGGGCTCGCATATCAGCCCGTATCATCTTATCAGGACACTTCGGTTCTTCAAGAACTTGTCTTGCTTCGCCATCTCGATGCCATGTACTTGGCCTCTCGATGACAGATGTCACTCACCTTAGGTGGATGACAGACATTATGACTGTACATGTCATAGTCGACCGTACTGACAATACTTGACGACTGTATGTCATTATGACACATGACATGACATGACATGACATGACATGACATGACATGACATGCCATGACATGACATGACATGCATGGCATGACATGACATGACATGTATGACATGTATGACATGTATGCTACATATGTCATCGGTCATATCCCTGACAGATCTCCCCTCTTAGAAGTGTTGTGACCTCACAATATAGGGTGCATACCTTTTGTATATGTCTTTGATGTCTTTGTTGTTGAATTGGCCAGTCTTCTTACACCGATGAGGCGTCCCTCAAGGTGTTTTAGGAGATCGGGGGGAACTGAGTCCACTTTAAACCCTCACCTTAGGCTTTTAGCCCTACAGTTCTTAGGATGTAGCCCCCCTGATTGCTTGGCGTTTCGTATTTCAGAGTGACGCTCAGGGTATCTCTTATCCGAGGTTTACGTTACGGAGAGATATCGCGCTTGCCGATCGACGATTCGACCCTTTGGGTACTTGTTTCCACGGCCTTATAATAGTGCATCCACCCCTTCCTCCCCTCCTGGAACTGCTATGGAGGATCATTGGTGGAATGGAGGGATGGTTGTTAATGCAGGCGGAGAAGGCGCTGCTTACGAGATATCGGAGGGCCTCTATGAGTCCACTTTAAATCCTCACCCGATCTGCCAAACTCCTTTTTCGGTCCGGTACGCGCGCCCTGACGAACATTTCATAGATGGATTCGACAACGTACTAATGTGAATTCGTTTAGTCATGTGTGTCAAACACAACTTAGGATCACAACTCCATCTACCTCAGAACATTCCGGCAGTTCAGAATGACTGGCCATAAGATCCGAATGACAAACCACGGTCCGGCAAAGGCAGTATATCAGCTTTTTATTATCCACAGATATGGTACCCGCATGTATGCGTATCTGTGCAAGGGTATGAATTGGTACACGGCCGGACACCGCTTTTCGTCCCCCACACCACGACGCATCCGGGGGGTTTTCAGCGGCGACAGCGGCGTGGATTCTGGAAGTGGCAGCAACAGACCACAATACTCTGTCAGAACATCCTAGAACCTGACTGTAAATTGCCCATTCACAAACAGTGGTAACCCTGGGGCTGACAGTGATTACACGTCAGCTCATTGACCTGCCTGTATCTTTGGATAGGCGCCCTAGTTGAATCTCCGATTGGGAGCGTGTTCGTTGCTGTTCGTGCTCCACTAGTCGGGGGTTCTTGCATCCACCTTTTGTGCTAGGTGGGTGCTAAACTAGGTTTCATCTTTGACCTGCCGGCGTAGGCCCTCATCCTGCAGCCTCCCGTTATGAGGAATGGCTGCAGACTAGATGCTGTTAGCATGGCATTGACCACCTACGCACCTAGCAGAGCTCAAGGGCTAAACTCTCTAGTGCACTGGACTGGGTAATAGCAGTTAGGGCAGAGGGGCAGGCTTGACCGCTGAGCACCTAATAATATCACGTCTCCGGTAGGAGTATGTTACATTTTTTCTTTCGGACGTGGACCCCGAGTGGACTCTCAAGTTCCAAGTGCCTATTCTACTAATCTTACGGTGGGTTAACCCGCCGTAAGAGGAATTTTCGGCGGCCTCTAGTGGTGGCGTTATGAGGTCTATGGTGTCAAACCTATCGATTTTCAGACAGTTTATGAGTTGAATGAAAGCTGAGGAACATACTATGGATGAATGCGATGTGCCCTATGTGTGTAATGCGCTCGCGAAGTGGGGGGGTGTAGCGGGTTCCGATCATATATGCTTACGGTGGGTTGCCACATAATTTTGTATATTGGTAGATATGTGGCCTTCCTCGATGGCCCTTTGGAAATTTGGAGACCCATGTTGTCAAGTTCTCGAGCTGCTCTTTCTGCAGTGTCTTGTCAAAATTTTCATTCGAGGCCATCTTGACCCTCAAAATCTCACGCGAAGTGAGGGTGGTATGACGGTTTTTTACGCTATATGACACGATTTATATGCGATAATTGGTTTGCCGGTTTGGGTTTGGGTTTTCAGGTTAACAAACCCGGATACATCCGATATAATTCTTCGCGGATGCCTCTTGGGAGTGTCTAAAGTCATCCTGCCACCATGAACATGACCAGGGGGTCGGTTTAGGGGCTGAAATAATCGGTTTACTTAGGGTTGGGTAACCCACCGTAAGGGGTCCTTACGGTGTGTAAACCCACCTTTCGTAGAATAGGCACAAGACTTCTGGGGCCCGGAGTATGAGAAGGGGATGACGACTGCCCTGCCGGACATCGATGGTCTGAGACATGACCCTCAAGACGAGGCCAACATTCACCTGAACCCTGAGCTGAGCAAAAAGGGGCCACCCTGCCAGCGCATCTACAAGAAGTCCGCGGAGGAACTCCGCCAACTCCGAGAGCGCGTTGAGACCTTGATGTCCAAGGGTTACATACGACCCTCGTCCAGTCCATACGCAGCTCCCTGCCTGATGGTCCCCAAGCCAGGGAATCCCAAGGAGTTGCGACTGGTGATTGACTACCGACTCCCCAATCGCCAGACAGTGAAGGACAAGTACCCTCTCCCAGACATCCAGATGATGTTCGACGAGATGCAGGGTGCCAAATTCTTCTCCTCATTCGACGCGGTGGATGGCTTCTGGCAAGTCCCGATGGCCCCAGGAGACGTGGAAAAGACTGCTTTCACCACCCAGATGGGATCATATGAGTGGTTGGTCATGCCACAAGGGCTGCAGAACTCCCCATCTCAATACCAACGACGGATGCAGCGGGCTTTGGGTCATCTTCCCTTCGTTCGCATATTCATTGACGACGTGGTCGTTTTCAGCAACACCGCCGCAGAACACTACGAGCACGTCAAACAGCTGCTCCTGACATGCAGGGAGAAGGGCGTCTTTCTGAAGAGGTCCAAGTGCCAGCTGCTGAAGAAGTCCTTGCGCTTCCTTGGCCACTGCATCTCTGCGGATGGCTGTAGACCTCAACATGATAAGGTGGCTGCAGTAAGGGACTGGCCTGAGCTGGAGACAGTTACCCACGTCAGGCAGTTCTTGGGCCTGGCGGGGTACTACCGCAGGTTCATACACTGCTTCTCCGAGATCGCTCAACCTCTCACCCGTCTGACCAAGTCAGACGTGCCCTGGGAGTGGGGCCCCATGCAGCAGTGGGCCTTCGAGGAACTGACGAAGCAAGAAGGCCCTCACTTCAGCACCAGTACTCGCCCTGCCCAACATCAAGGGTGCCGCAGACGGTACAGCACCTTTCGTGGTGCAGACGGACGCCAGTGGCATCGCCCTTGGGGGAGTACTGATGCAGGACAATGGGGATGGCCTCGGCTTACGCGTGATAGCGTACGAGAGCCGTCAGTTCTCAGCCGCCGAGCAGAACTACCACGCCGGTGAACGAGAACTGGGTGCCCTGCACCACTGTACCACGGTCACCTGGCGACACTACCTCATTTTCACCAACTTCCGCATTCAAGGCGATCACCGCCCCCTTGAATGGCTGATGGAACCTGGTAGGGAGCTTAGCCGCAGGCAGGCGCGCTGGTATATGGATCTCGTGGAGGTGGGGGTTCCGCGTATGGAGTACATCAAAGGGGCGCTACTGCTGGTACCCGACGCCCTGTCTAGACGACCTGACTTCAAAGACAAGGACGTCCGCGATGGTTTGAAAGAAGCAGGAGTGATCGACCCCACCTCAGACCTGCCGAAGGACCCGCTGGCAACTCTGGAGTCTGAGTGCTTCTCCAGCGCGCCACCCGCAGCCCATCCCCACTGGGCCCAGACGATTGACTGCTGGCTTTCAGCGGTAGAGACCCTCTCTATGGCGGAGCAGGCCATGGGCTTGGTGGAGACCATCGCCCTCGTTAACCCGAAGCTCTATGAAAGAGCGAAAGGGGATGACCTCGACTTCGACATGCCTGATTGGCCCGAAGCCAAAGGTGTGAAGCCGACAGACCCCACGTGTGACCCCCCTGCTGACCAAGCCTCACCTCACATGAGGATGACGAGAAGCATGTCGCGGACACAAGCCGCGGTGACTGGAAAGGCTTCCGCGACCTCAGCACCCCCACAGTCAGCACTGCGGAAGGCGCAAACGCCTACACCCCAGGCTGATGCATCGATAGTGCCTGCTGACAAGACACCAGCGAGTTCACCGCCCCCAGAGAAGGTACTCCAACAGTCAGCGCCATCAGCGACTCTTTCCCCACGAAAGCGACGAGACCGTCTCCCGGAGGACCCGCAGAACTGGCGCGTTCGCGCAGAGTACTCCTCGAAGTACATCAACAAGTTCGGGCCCTTCGACGTGGACGCCTGCTGCGACCTCGGTGGTCGCAACAGACAAGCGGATCGGTTCTGGACTGACTGCCTCTCCGAGAAATGGAGGGGTCTTCGAGTCTGGTGCAACCCCCCATACAATTCCAGCCACATCACTGTGGAAGCGATTCTGAACAAGTACATCGCAGAATGGAAGGCAGATCCGGAGAACATCTCTGCAGTCTTCGTCCTTCCAGATCACCAGTCCAAACTCCCTGCGTGGCGTAAGCTATTCAGAAAGGCTAACATGCAGATCGTGGAAGTCATCCCTACCCACGATGACAAAGGCGAGCCCAATCAGTTCTTCGAGAACCCAGATGGGAAGGCCTTCGATCTCCGCTGGCCTGTCTTGATAGTCCACGCCCCTCCCGCCAAACCACAGCCAGCACGCGTACGACATCCACGAGTGACCCCGGCTGTGATAAGAAAGGGAGAAGCAGCGGACTTCAGAGACACGATCTCTCAACAGTCGGACTCAAAATTTCTGCGTGCTCTGAAGGCGGAGTACATCCGCGAGGGATCGCTTCGCTCGCTGCGGGACAAAGTGAAAGCAGCTCCACACCAGTGCTTACAGGACTTCAGACCGGTGGGTGAAGTGGTTTGGAGAACTGCGGCGGGGAGATATCAGTTGGTGCTGGGGGAGGATTCTCCACTTCTGGAAGTGGTGATTCGTCATGCTCACGAGTCACTGTCTGCGGGGCACACTGGAAGAGACAAAACCCTGGAAAGGGTACTGCGACGCTTTTGGTGGCGTGGAGCTGCGGACGACGTGGGCACCTGGGTTGCATCCTGCGCAGTGTGCCAGTCGGTCAGGCCACGGGGAACTTACCCAGACGGCTTGCTAAATCCTCACAGCATCCCGAATAGACCGTGGCAGGATGTCGCAGCGGACTTCGTCACCGGCTTACCCGAGTATCAGAGAGAGGCAATGACGCCTTCGTGGCCTTCACGTGCAAGCTGACAAAGATGGTCCACGTCATACCGATGAACTTCGGTGACAGCTCTGCGGCCGTGGTGGCCAGGATCTACTTTGATTCAGTGTGGCGCTTGCATGGTGCACCTATGAAGATCGTTTCTGACCGCGACCCGCGGTTTCAGGACGCCTTCTGGCAAGAGCTTATGAGGCTGATGGGCGTAAAAGTGGCTCGCACCACTCCGTACAACCCTCGGTCTGACGGGCAAGCGGAGCACAGCAATCGGGTCATTGAGGACATGCTCAGGTCCTTCGTGGATGCTAATGTGGAGGACTGGGATTTGTTTACCACCAACGTGGAGTTCGCGATCAATGACTCCAGAAGTGAATCCACTGGCTTCACACCATTTGAGCTGGTATTTGGATTCTCGCCGCTGTCTCAATTGGACCTCTTCCTGGAGGCCGCGCAGTCCACCGCTGGACGACGAACAGGGGGAGTGGGTACCGCCCACGAAGTGGCCGCGAAATTTTTGTCGCAACTGCGGGACGCCAGACAACGGTTGGAACTAGCTCAGCAACGACAGCGCGAGCAATTTGATCGCAGGCACGGACAGCGGGAGTATGCTGTCGGGGATCTGGTCTGGATAGAGGCGAAGCATCTCACCGAGAAGGTAATGGACCGCTCCATCTGCAGGAAGTTGACTAAACGTTGGCATGGACCAGTCCCTGTGACCGAGCGCTTCTTCAGCGATATGCAAATGACCATGCCGGAGGCCGACAGAGGAGCCCCAGTAGCCTACCGCTTACGCCTTCCCCCTCACTGGCGAATACACGACGTGTTCGCTCAACATCGCCTCAAGCCATACACCAGCGGCCAGGACGCCTTCGCCGCGCGCGACCACCTGGCAGTGCCTGAAGAGGTGGTGGTAGACGGTCAGAAAGAGGCACATGTCGAACGCATCCTCGCACGCCGAGTGCGATCTGTACGAGGAAAAGAGGTGGGAGAGTGGAAAGTTCGCTGGACCGGCTACTCTAAGGCCCACGACCAATGGAGGACCCGTGACAAACTCGAACGCGGAGGCCCACTTCAACAACTTCGTGAATTCGAGCAAGCGAGACTGCGCATGGAAGCACAAGTTCGCGACGAAGCCACACGACGGCGTGAGCAGCGTGGTCGTCATTCTGCTCAAGCCGGAGTGACGCTTGCACATCTCATCACCAACCCCTGCGACGAACTGGACCAGCTCGAGCAGATGGAGCATGATACCCTTCTGCCGTGGGAGCACCAAGAACTCGCAGAAGATGGGTCATTAGCACTGGTGACGGAGCTGATGGCGATTCAGACAGAGACAACCCGTGTGCCCAGAATCCTTGTACTTTTCAGCGGTACTGGCTCGGTGGAGAGAGAATTCCTAATTTGCTTCCCCACTGCTTCAGTAGTGACCCTCGACTCCGAGCACACCTGGCATCCCACTCATGTGCAAGACATCTTAAAGTGGGACTACAAGGAATACCCGCCAGGATTATTTGATGTCGTTTGGGCCAGCCCTCCCTGTAGGCAGTATAGCCAAGCGCGCACCACTGGAGGACCTCCTGACCTTCCTCAGGCTGACAAGATCGTGCGGCGAACATTGCAGATCATCGACTATCTAGATCCGAAGCACTGGTTCATGGAGAATCCCAGAGGTCGCTTCCCCAACGCGCTGCGGCTCCGCCCCATGATGCGCCAGCTCCCCCCTCCGCTGGTGTGCACCTACTGCATGTACGGTATGCAGTACATGAAGCCTACTTGCATATGGACGAACTCAGCACCACCTACGCCCTTGCTACGCTGCACTGCTTCAACACCATGCGCGTGCAGATGGGCAACCGGCAGCCATCCGAAAACTGCACAGCTAGGGCCCCATCCGCAGCAAGCTGGAGCGGGGCAATCCGCAAGTGTATACCCTGTACCAGCGCCCCTGCTGCGACAACTTTTCCGACATCTACGCCTCCGCAAGACTGAAGACCCGCTTTAGATTCCAAGCGGCACCCTTCTTTATGACAGTGGTGCCCTGGTAGCGGTAGGCAATCTATGATCGAAGAGGAACCAGAGAACCTAAGAACTGGAGCTAAGAAGGAACCAGAAAACCTAAGAACTGGAACTTAGATAGGCACCTTAGCGGAGTGATCCCAGGAGGTAGACCACTCCTAAGGGGGGGAGAGTTGTGCCCGGAGGCACAGCGTGAGCCGATATATCTGTGCGTATGTGTGGGTCATCGGGAGTAATCTGGGATTGACACGATGACAGTGAAAGTGGGCTTGAAATCACGATGAGAATGAGTACCAGATGTCCGGAGTATGACAGTATGACAGTATGACAGTATGACAATATGACACTATAGTAGTATGACAGTACTGTGGGGTAGTCATCGTGGTACTTAGTCAGACCCTCGGGGGATGGTCGGGTTCGCATCGGGATCAGAAAGACGATGAAATCGAGTATCAGATGTCTGGGGTATGACAGTATGACAGTACAGTAGTATGCCAGTACTGTATGACGGTCATCGTGTCAGCCCGTCGATGTGACATCTGAATCGAGAATGACGAATCGGAATTAGAAATGAGATCGGATCAGGAATTGAACGTTGGGCCGTGGTGTGACATCAGGTGCCGGGTGGTTGACCCTGCATCCCGAGTTACGAGTGAATAAGTAGAGCACTTGAGAAGTGCTTGGCCTTCAGAACTCGAAACCGAAACTATCGTTCACACCTCAGTCTGGCCCTGATCCAGTATATTATAAAAACCGAATTGTGTACCTTTGCACGTTCAATCAAAAACATCATTCCGAGTATATGTCGTAGTGCCCCTGGCACAACGGGAGCTGATCTCATTAAATTAGCAGGGACCGCGATTAACAGCTATATCAAATAAGCCCCGCCCCTGTGGGACTGGGGCTCCTTGGGAGCCCTAGCGGGGCTGGAGCTCCTTGGGAGCCCTAACCCCTCAGGGGCAACCATGGCCCAGGGGCCGGAGCACCCCTGGGTTCCCATTTCACCAACACCACTACCCATTCCGCCGCCACCACCGCCTTGCATCAGCTCCGCGACCTGCTGTTATTTTTTTCGACGTTTGTGACCGCGCATGTTTTCTCTAATATGGTGTTGAATTTCAAAAAAATATGGCCCGGAAATCGTTTGGGGGTTTTGACCCAAAGCCCAAAGTCCCCCCACCTTTGTCGGCGCCGAAGGCCAAAAGCCGCCCCCCCCCGTCCCCCCTTCCACCTTGAAAAATTATCCAAAAACCCTATATAAGCCTTTTTCAAAGACCAAAGGCCAAAGCCCCTCCCCCCGCCTTCGCGGGAGCCAAAGGCCTAAAGCCCCCGCCCCACCCCGCCTTCGCGGGGAGCCAAAGGCCTAAAGCCCCCCAAATGTTTTCATTTTTTTGGAAATCAGCACTCTATAATGCCGTGCCGCTCATGCTTCCATGCCTTGTGGAATACAATATGTTCTTGCAGACAGTTATGTACCGTATGTGGGGAACAGACTCTTGTAGCTCGTTCCGAAGGCTTTATTGCCTTACTCGTCATCGACGTAAATATTTTATTATTATTATTATATATACCAAAATCCGATCAAAATTTATAGGGGTTGATTCAAAATCTGCAAAAAATTGCGAACGAAGGTGGAAACATATTGAAATGTTGGAGGGGACTGGGGAACATTGGAGAAATTTGGGGGAAACCGGTTATTAAAGGGGGATTACTGTATTATTCTTTTATTACGGGATTTTGTGACATTAATCGAAAATGATGGATTCTAATAGCGGATCCAGTAAGCGCGATATAGACAATTTAAGTAAGGTTTATATTATTTAGCTATTAAACTTCATTAAACGCCATCGGAACCCTGATCCAAAACGATACGCACAAAATAAGATTCAGGTATATCTCAACTCCATTCCCACTCCCACACACCAGCCCTCCCCACGTTCCGTCTCCGCTCCTTTGCCTCTTTCTTCATGCCTTCTTCCCACTCTCTCGAATTCCCGCGTTCTCTACCATACTGTGAATGCTCTTGAGGTGGTGCCATTGCCAGTCTTAAGTCCGGCAGCTCGATGCTGAGCCTAGTAATGCACTGAAGCGCTCCGCCACTGCAGGTCTGCAACTGCCGCGCTGTGTATGCTTTGCAACGGCAGGATATGAAAAGGCTTGTTGGGTGGGGATGCCACCCAAGAGGAGGTTGAGAGCAGAGGCGGGCTGTGGCTCGTGCCGTGCGGGCACTTCGCATCGGAGATGCATGACATGCGCAATAGCAGAGAAAGGGAATAGTCGCAACATGTAAATAATACAGAGAGAAACGATACCAAATAAGTGTGCATTGCTTCAAAGATTACGGACTGTATACATATCTACGGATATGTGCAATCAACATTCCTTGTACCGACAGGTCACGTCCCAGGCGGGCACAGTGTCCACATTCCACTGCCACCCGGTATTCCAGTCCAAGCCATAATCTGAAGGCCAGTGCCAAACCATGGGATAGTGATATCCAGTTGTATTGGCAGGAGAGCTGTTTGGGTACAAGGCCTCGGGGAGCATTGATGGAGGCGCCCACGATGTTGCAAATATAGAGTGATTAGTCGTGCCTGGCACTTGAAAATGGGTGGATCCTGTGACAGGTTTTACGATATGCCACGGCCCATCATCTCACCAGCTTTCCAAAGATCCCTTCCGGAGAAGCCGGAGCGGCTCTCCGCACTGTCCTTCTCGGGTGAAACTCAAAATAATCAGCCCAACAAATGCAATGGTCAATGCCTCAGATCGCACTACGGGAATTAGATCGCAATGGAGGTAAAGGTGCAACAAACGGGAACCACAAAGGGCAGAGCGCACGGCTGACGCCCCCAAAAAGTGCTTTGGTTTGGTGCCTGAGAAGACCGCGCACGGCTGACGCCAGAAAAAAGTGCTTTGGTTTGGTGCCTGAGAAGACCGCGCACGGTTGACGCCAGATAAAAGTGCTTTGGTTTGGTGCCTGAGAAGACCGCGCACGGCTGACGCCAAAAAAGTGCTTTGGTTTGGTGCCTGAGAAGACCGCGCACGACTGACGCCAGAAAAAGTGCTTTGGTTTGGTGCCTGAGAAGACCGCGCACGGCTGACGCCAGAAAAAGTGCTGGTTTGGTGCCTGAGAAGACCGCGACGGCTGACGCCAGAAAAAAGTGCTTTGGTTTGGTGCTTGAGAAGACCGCGCGGCTGACGCCCAACAAAAGTGCTTTGGTTTGGTGCCTGAGAAGACCGCACGGTTGACGCCAACAAAAGTGCTTTGGTTTGGTGCCTGAGAAGACCGCGCACGGCCGACGCCAAAAAAGTGCTTTGGTTTGGTGCAGAAGACTGCGCTGACGCCAGAAAAAAGTTGACGCCAAAAAGTGCTTTGGTTTGGTGCCTGAGAAGACCGCGCACGGCTGACGCCAGAAAAAAGTGCTTTGGTTTGGTGCCTGAGAAGACCGCGCACGGTTGACGCTAGAAAAAAGTGCTTTGGTTTGGTGCCTGAGAAGACCGCGCACGGCTGACGCCAAAAAAAGTGCTTTGGTTTGGTGCCTGAGAAAACTGCACACCACTCCATGAAATATCGAAGACGAAATAGAGAAACAAGCGGACAGGCGCAAAGCTCCTGGGGAGGGCTCACCGGGATAGAACCAGCCGTGGTCAAGGCGCAGATCACCCGCCGGGTCCACAAAGTGCCAGGCACCATCAGCCCACACCTGCGACGAACCGAAAACAACTCAGATGCCTCAGTCATCTGCCGTTACCACAAAATGCCAGCCCTGTGCGTCTCATGCGCCTCAGTCTTTGACAACCCTGCGCGTGTCATGCGCCTCAGTGTCAGACAGCTCTGCCCGTGTCATGCGCCTCAGTGTTAGACAGCTCTGCATGTGCCATGCGCCTCAGTGTTAGACCGCCGTGAGCGTGTCATGCGCCTCAGTGTTAGACAGCCCTGCGCGTGTCATGCACCTCAGTCTCAGACCGCCGTGAGCGTCTCATGTGCCTCAGGCTTAGACAGCCCTGCGCGTCTCATGCGCCTTAATCTTAGAAAGCCCTGCGCGTCTCATGCGCCTTAATCTTAGAAAGCCCTGCGCGTCTCAGGCATCTTCTTCATCGACAGCCGTGCGCGCTCATGCGCCTTAATCTTAGAAAGCCCTGCGCGTCTCAGGCATCTTCTTCATCGACAGCCCTGCGCGCCTCATGCGCCTCAGTGTCAAGCCGCCCTACGTGTCTCAGGCACCTCCGTCATCGACAGCCCTGTGCGTCTTAGGCACGTGAGCCTTTCGTCGCCCTACGAATGTCTCAGGCACATCGGTCCCCTACTACCAAAATCCAGCATAAACTATAGGTAGGCACCAGTGCCGTTTACCCAACATTATGCTACAGAAAGCTAAACCCTGCACCGGTGCCACTATTGAGTAGTACGACCTCGGCCCAGTTGTGGTCTCCGCACTGCTCGTCGCTGTCCCCGTGCGGACACGTGGCGAAGCCTTTGTTCCAGTGCGGCACGCCCGCCACCCGAGCTGGGATCCCAACCGCCCTGTTACAACCAACAGTCTCTTAGCTCGAAAAATACAGACACAGAAGAAGGTATGTCGCAAGTCTTCTGCTAGTACGCAAAGACTGAAGACAAGCTGGCACTGTGGCGACACTGCTGATGCCCAGCTATTCGTCGCCACGTGGCAGAGCAAACGTCGCCTAACAGGCACGCGCTTAGGAAAGGGAGTCAGTGTCAGGGTTGTGGATGCAGGGCACAAGACAGCCGAGCGCGCGAAAAAAAGCTTTTGCTGCGATGTCACACCTGCAGGCGGCCACGAAGAACACGGCGCACGAAGTGCAGCTCCCACCCGGACGTCCTTGTGTGAACGTCCCATTCATCACTTGACTAGGAGAGTAGTTGTTCACCTCGTCGCTCGGCGCAGCAATGAAACGTATGCGCGGAGAGGTAACGTCCCACGCCACAGTGTTCATAGTTACGGCCGCCACCGTCAAGTTATCAGCGCCCTCAACGGCAGGCAAGAATCGCCTGTCGTAGAACGGAACGGTTAGATTGGGCGGAGGATACCCTCGGGGTTCAACTTCAGGTCAGAAGTCCACGCGTCAACAGTCCCACAACTCGATTGGTGGCACCGCGCCTCCCGCGGAGAACGCAGACACGCCGGGATAGCTCTGCAGCACACCGCTCAGCGCCATATTGCCGGCCAACTCGACAGGTGGCACTTCAAGTCCTGGCGACAATGCAGAGCCGTCGAGGAAGGCCCAGAGCTCCAGGAGTCTTTTGGAGCGACGGCGGGATGAAATTCCAAGGCAAGGACGAGAAACATCACCAAGTGGAACGCGAGTTGCGAACACGTAGGGAGAAGGGATTCAGTGGGAAGACTGTGGCGGGTGGCGGCTTGAACCTGAAGAAGTCAGCCCTCCCGGCCTCCCGCGGCTCTGTGAAGCAAGCGTAAGGTAGCACGTCGTTTAGAAAAATTTCCCATGGTACTGATGCTGCCCAGCTGTCCCAGGACAAGCAAAGGTAAGTAAACGTCGATATAAACGTCGCCTCACGGCACGCTCGTTTCAAAGATATGCTGTCAGGAAAACGCGACGGCGCAGATCGCGGTATCAACGTTTAAAGGAAAACGAGGCAACATGATATCAATGCTGCAAGCTGTGTATCGCGCTCACGTTCGATTCATCACAGCGCGAAGACGGATTGACAGCAGAAACTCATGGAAAGCTTCCACGGACCTCGTGCTATTGTAGGCAGCAAGAGCTAGTCTCGTATTTTCGACAACAAACTCAACACTCAGCGTTTTGATATCGGCGTCTGGCATGTGCGTGATCAAAAAACCGAGCGCCTCCATCTCCTGGGTGGGAGGCAATACAATACTCTCATTAACGTTTTACAGTCGCGAATTGTAGATACACGGAAAGTTCGATATCACCTGAACGGAGCCTGCCTCTTGGAGGACCTTCTGCGTGAAAGATGAGCGAGCAGAAGTTGAGATTGTCAGCTGGAGAGGTGAAACGTCCGCATTCAGGGAGAGTGCTTCTTGAGAGGCGAGCCCTACCGCAAGGGAGCCCAAACATATTCGGAGCACTGTGCTATCCATAGCGACAGTAGAGAGAAAAATGTTTCACGATAAACAACACTAATGTAAGAATATCAATTCGTGAGTCTGTCTCAGTGTGGACGATTTTTCATCTCTCACTCGAATGTCGAAACGAGAACACTTCAATCTTCATGGATCTGGATGGTCACTTGCGTTGGTCAGGAGCTCAACTGACCATCGATCGGCTGTCCATTTTGATTTCTCTTTGCTTGATACTGATAGAACCGACAGCTGAGTGGAAAGCGGGCCGTGCCACCCCACCGTTCCCAACGAAACCCAGAATTTGAATCACGTGGGCCAGGTGCACGTGCGACATAGGAGCTATCAAAAGTTTTTTAACAAGGAAATTAAAAAGGACCCCATGTCAGAACGACGCCATGTCGACGAAGATGATGGTGGGTATATTTCCGATGACGCTGACAGTCGCCGGGAGAACCGAGAAAGACGGGAGAACGACAAGTCTCTCCTGATATCTGATGACGAAGGAGTCAGAGACTCAACAGACTCGCGTGGAGATGTTCGTGACTCCAGGGACTCCGACAGAGGCAAGGGTCGACGCTCCCGGCACAGCTCAAGGGACTCAAGGGATTCAGGAAGGCGGGGGGGGTCTCGGGACTCCTTGTATTCAGACGAAGATGATCGGTCTCGAGGTCGTAGAAGCGAAAGTCGCGGTCGCAGAAGTCCAAGCAGAGATTCCAGGAGTAACAGCAGAGGTCGCAGAAGTCCACGCAGAGATTCAAGGAGTAACAGCAGAGGCCACAGCGGCCGCAGCCCAAGCCGTGGATCCGACAGAAGCGGAGGCCGGTCCCCGAGTGGAGGGCGCAGCCCGAGTAGAGCTGGAAGACGGCGGGAACGCGACGTGGAGTCCAGGTCACCTCCTCCACAGCGCGGCTCGCCGCTTCGAGGTGACCGCAGTGAGGGAGAGTACGACGTGAGCCCAGAGCCTCGTCCCCCACCGCTAGCGGACGGGAAAATGGTAGACGAGGCGCGTCAGAGCGCTGTCGAGCTCGCTGCGAGCATAACCACGCCACAACCGCAGGGCAAGCTGGCCACCTGGGACTCCTTCAAGCGCAACCTGGTACAAGACCCCCTCGTGTACACCCGGGAGCTAGGTCAACTGAGACAGACGGCAGAACCATCCCGACTACAACTTCTGGTCAAAAGAGGTCCGCCTTGCACGCCACGTCTCCGGGCTGCTCAACCGCCATATCGTCGTCGGCCCCTTCTGTGCTGCCATTCACTTGTCACCTATCCGACAGAACATGCGCGTCGAATCCCAGGCAGCCCTCACCGCAAGCATATGCATAGACAGGCCCTCAATGTTCGTGCACTCCAAAGACATTCCTCGCAGCCGACTGCTGAAGTTTCACGTAAAGGAGGGTTGTGCAGGGAGGAATCGTCTCAGCCAAGTGATCACACCTCATCTCAGCTCTAACGGGATGCAGTTCAAGGATCTCTTTCTGGACGCCAACACGCGCTCGGTACGCCCCCTTCACAGCTCAGCACGGCGAGCCGTCACCTCCTGAGGCGACAAGGCAATCAGCCCTTTCGATTTTCACTCACCGTGCCCCGCTATGCGCTCCCCTGTCGCCTGCGAGAGCTGCTGTGCGCTCCCAACTTCGGTTTCCAGGCTGTCGCCGTCGTCGTCGTTGCTCAGCTATCTTCTTCCAGGCGTGTGACCTAAGCGCTCGGCCCGCCCCTCTTGAACAGATTCAGCCAATAACTGGGCCCTCGATCTTGCTTACTTTGACCAAAGCAAAAGAAGTGCCGGAGATAGGTGAGCTCGCTTCCCCCCTACCGTACCTGCTGCCTCTCCGCGCGGGCCGGCCGAAGCGGCGCGCATACTCCTCTTCGAGCCTTCTCACCTACAACTCTCTGGTTGCTAGTACCGGTTTGTACCTCGTGGCGGGACGCCGGCGTCCCATGCGCGCCACGGTCAAGTCTTGCCGGTGCCTGGATGCGGATTACCGGCGGGCTTGCCGGCGTTCCGGCGTTCTTTACGCGCCACGGCGAAGTCTTGCCGGTACCTGGATGCGCGTTACCGGCGGGCTTACCGGCGTCCAATGTGCGCGCGCCACGGCGAAGTCTTGCCGGTACCTGGATGCGCGTTACCGGCGGGCTTGCCGGCGTCCAATGTGCGCGCGCCACGGCGAAGTCTTGCCGGTACTTGGATGCGCGTTACCGGCGGGCTTGCCGACGTCCAATGTGCGCGCGCCACGGGGATGTCTTGCCGGTACCTGGATGCGCATGACCAGCGGACTCACCGCTCTTCCCTCCCTGCATTCTTCCGACCTGCAAGCCAGGGTGGCTTTGGCTGTATCATATGCATTTGTAAGTAGTTCAACTGGCGAGACTCGGCCACCACTTGCGGGCCTTATAGATTCCATCGGTCCACCTAAAGCCTTCGATGCATTTCGATCTTTCGGCCTTGCTCAACTCGGCCGGCGCATTCCCTTCACCAGGCTCCCGCCGGCGCCGCCTTGCTGGAGCGCCGGCGGGACCCCTCTGCCGCGCACCGGCCCTGCAAGCTCCTGCAAGGCCCCGAGCCGGTGGCCTCTGGGGAGTGCCAGGCCCCGAGCCGGCGGCCTCTGGGGAGTGCCAGGCCCCGAGCCGGCGGCCTCTGGGGAGTGCCAACCTCTCCTCTTCATGAAAGCCTAGCAAAGACGTGTGCCCGGAGCGCTGGGAGCGGCGGGCGCCACCCTGAGTTTGCTGCCGCCGGCGGGAGGGGCGGCCAGTGGGCTACGTTCTGCCAGTCCCGGAGAGACCCGTATACCTCGCTCCCTTTGAGCCATTGCACGCCGTCCGTTGGATCTGAAGGCTTCTGTGGGAGGGCATTATCGACAGGCAACCATCAGATCCACTACCGGCGTGTCCGCTTGTGCCTCTTTGATGGGGTCAAATTTGTGGGGAACGTGCAGGTCAGACGCGGGGCCCGCTCTCCTTCCCCGCACCAACTATGCGTGCAAGTCGACCTGCTCGTGCTGCTCTCTGTATTTACTCTCAGGGGTTAGTGCCAGGTGGCGGGACTGGCCGCACCATGTTGCTGATGTGGTGCTTCCCTCGCCTATCACGTATTCACACCTAGGGGGCACTGGACCGGCTGCCACAGGTTGCTAATGTGCCCCCTCCATTGGCCAACCGGCCGTATAAGTGGATTATGGACCAAGAGGTAGCGTAGCCCCTTCCCGTATTCGCCACAGGTGTGAGCTCAATTGTGAGCTCAATTGGCTGTTAATTGAGGACGACTCAGCAAATGGCTCTCGGAGATGTCTCCCCTTCCCCTGAGTGGCTCTCCCCTCCCCCTGAGTGGCTCTCCCCTTCCCTCGTCCACTCAGCTGGCTCTGAAGGCTGCGGGAGGGCGGTGTCGGTGATGCCAGTCCAGCACCTTCTACGTGCGCTCTCAGGAGCGCCGCAAGAGCCTCCCACTGCAGGTGCGCGGCGCCTCTTTCCCACGGCCTCGCCGCAGGGACGCCGCAGGGAGCGGAGGCTGCAGTCTGCTGACCTGCCCTTCACTCCGCCTCGATCACTGCTCACCACTGCTCTCCCCTCACCTGCTCCTCCCTGCGTTAATGTACGCCTGCATGCCTTGGTGGCTGGCGTCTGCTCTCGTCCCCTCTTTAACCCGCAGCTGAAGGGAAGCGCTGGCAAGAATTGTCGAGAATTAGAAGTGCCCCTCCTACAACTATACCCCTCTGCCAAAGTGGCCTCCTTCTCCGCTCCCTCTGCTCTTGCCGAGACCACTGCCCACTCTGACCCGCCATCCGTGTCCGTCTGAAGGCTCCTCTGCTCCCACGCTTCCTCAGCCTTTTTAACCCCCTCCCTCACGCGACCTTCACCCCTCCCCTCACCCCTCCCTCACCCGACCTTCACCCCTCCTCACCCGACCTTCACCTCCCTCACCCTCCCTCACCCTCCCTCACCCGACCTTCACCCCTCCCTCACCCGACCTTCACCCCTCCTCACCCGACCTTCACCCCTCCCTCACCCCTCCCTCACCCCCTCCTCACCCCTTCCCCTCACCCGACCCTCACCCCTCACCCCTCACCCGACCTTCACCCCTCCCCTCACCCGACCTTCACCCCTCCCCTCACCCGACCCACCCCTCCCTCACCCCTCCCTCACCCCCTCCCTCACCCCTCCTCCCTACCCGACCTTCACCCCTTTCCTCACCCCCTCCCTCACCCGACCTTCACCCTCCTCACCCGACCTCCACCCGACTCCTCACCCCTCCCTCACCCCCTCCCTCACCCCTCTCACCCGACCTTCACCCCCTCCCTCACCCGAATCTTCTGCACCCTCCTCACCCACCTTCACCCCTCCCCTCACCCGACCTTCACCCCTCCCTCTCACCCGACCTTCACCCTCCCTCACCCCCCTCCCTCTTCACCCTCCCTCACCCTCCCCTCACCTCTCCCTCACCCACCTTCACCCTCCCCACCCGACCTTCACCCTCCCCTCACCCTCCCTCACCCTCCCTCACCCGACCTCACCCCTCCCTCTACCCGACTCCCCACCTCTCCTCACCCGACCTTCACCTCCTCTACCCGACCTTCACCCCTCCCCCTCACCCGACCCTCACACTGTTTGCACTGTTTACTGTTGCTGTCTTGGGTACGAGCACATTTGCCAGTGCTGCAAGAGACAACCTGAGTTGGAGTTGCCTCCGAGTTTGTGAAAACCTTCGTGTGCCACAAACCGTGTGCCACCGCCTCCTAAAGCCGCCGCGGCACCCGGGCATGTGTGGCGCGCATTTCGGACAAAGGTTTTGGGTGTGGCGAGGTGGCATGGTATGGGGTTGCGGATGCGGAGCAGCTGTACATCGAGTTGACGGTGGCAGTGACACCAAATGCAGGTAACACACATCGTG
>LGRX02032947.1:0-49984 GCA_001247695.2 Cymbomonas tetramitiformis
CTGAGATGGTCCTGCGGGCAGCCTGAGATGGTCCAGCAACAGCCTGAGATGGTCCTGCCCCTGCGGCAGGAGCGGGTGGCTGCGTAGGGGCTCGCTTCGTGAGCCTTGTGCTGGCCATGTCGTTGGGCGGTGGTGGCCTGCGTACTGCATCTGCATCGAGCGCATCGTAGCCCTGCTGCCTGGTGTTGACTGACTTGATTGAGCATCTTCCTCATCTCCCCCAGGCGCACGTACTCCTGGGCAGCGGCATTCTCGGAGAACACCCTGCCAGGCCCCCCAAGACCATCCCCCACTGGGTAGTACTTGGTGTTTGAACCCAGCGAGACGAGCTCTAGAGGTGGTCCCTTGCTGCCATGTCGATCATATCGCCGGAGTATGCCATCCGAGAGGGATTCCATGTCCACTGGTGGCTACTACCCGACGCTCCAGTCCTACCACAAGGGCCGAAGTAAAAGGGGGCTAGCCGCCACGATTTTTCGATGTAGTTGATGTTTGAGTGCTTAAAGATCATCCTTGGGTGCTCAAATATTTATTAAAAACATGTGCCGGGTGATATACTCGATATGGGTATGCACTTGTGAGGGCTGAAGAGGTGGGGGTAAAATTAATTCAAATTAAATAAAAAGGCCAGTCCTACCACAAGGACCGAAATGTTTCTCACGCTAGCTACCTCCACGAAGGTCCTGTGAAAATTCGGAGATCTATGTTGTCAAGTTCGCGAGCTGCTCTTTCTGCAGTGTCTTGTCAAAAAAATGATCGGAGGTCATCTTCGCCCTCAAAATATCGGTTGAAGTTGCCTGGGTATACAAAATCCGAAAATATCACTGTGGTGTGGTTGGAATTTAGTGATTTTTAACGCTACCCATGCTTAATGTTGATAACGTAGCATGAAATTGCGACATTGTTTAGGCAAGCGGGCAAAGGGGTACTCAGTTTAGGTCCCAATGAGACTACAATCCGGAGGATAGGCACTAGAAGCATCAAGAGGATGGTTAAAAAATTTCCCGCGCGTCCGGTCCTTGTGATAGGACTGAACGAGATTCCAGTCCTTTCACAAGGACTGTCGGGCAGTAGCCACTGGGCAGAGGTACCTGAGCAGCTGGTATGTCCAGACACCAGTGCTCTCATACCAGTGAGGGAGTTGGAGCTCGTCCAGCAACTCCTCACCATTGTACACGAGCGCATGATCCAACGTGCAGCGCATCAAATCGAGGTACTGCGTGGCTGCGCTCGGTTGGACACAGAGGACGCGCTCCTTCAGGTCCCACATAAGGGTGCCAGTGACCTCACCACTGGGGTACTTGAACAACGCCTGGAGCGTGTCCTGCAGTCTCTGGATCGTGTTGAGGTCGAGCCGCGATCTGCCTCTCTCCCTAGGCTTGACGACATCCTGCTTGCTGGCAGAAGACGGTACGTGCGTCATGTAGCTGCCATCGAGCACCCAGCGGTCCTGTTCCTCGTCATGATCCAGCTTCTGGTCCACGTGCAGCCAGTTAGGGGGCATCAGCTGGTCCACTGTCACCCACTTCTGCTCGAGACAGCGGGCGAATTCCACGCAGACATGATCTTGGGAAGGTCTGGTCGGCATGTCCTGGGCTGGGTCCTGAAGGATGCGGCAGAGACGCGCGACATGGTGCCGGTCCAGGTACAGTCGCTGATCCGCCCAGTTGTAGTCGAGGGGGGCATCCAGAGACGGACGATCCCCAGCAACCTGGTCCTCAGTGACCCACCTCGCGTATCCACCCTTCCAGGGGTTCGGCTCTTCGTAAAATTGTTCGAGCATGCGCTCCGATGCTGCCTGTACGGCGGGCGCCAGAGACGCCAGGTCACTCCTTCGGCCGCCTTCAAGGGGACACGTCCGATGGCGACACCTTTCCTCGAGCTCCGCTCGTGTGATGGCTCGAGGTCGTGGGCGCTCAGCAGGAGGTCTTGGCGAAGGCGCTGGTGACCCCAATGGTGACTCGTCATTGTCATCGATGTGCTCAAGCTGAATCCCAGAAGCAGCAAATCTCTCCTCCCTTGTGCTCAGAGGTGGGTGCTTTAGCCACTCACACTCCATTCCCTGTCCAAAGATTTCCGACTTCAGACACACCACTGGGTCCACCCGCCTGGGCAGGTGGGGACGCCTGGGTGGCGTCATGTCAACCAACGGAAGCACCACCTGAGCATCCATGCCCAAAATCGTTGGCGCATGTGACACGGCCACGCCACTTCCAAGCTTGATGTCGATCGATCATCAAGGAGTTCTTCAGCGGCCCGGTGCTTATCAGCAGATCCCAAGAGTTCTCGGGCTCGAAGGTCACGAAGGCGTACAACCGGTGAAGCGTCATGTGCGGTGTGCCCGCAGCCAGTATGACGTCCACATAGCAGTAATGCGTGAACTTCGTAGGGCTGTTGTCACACCTGGTGACCTTGGCGTCGGTGCTGGCCTCGTACACCGTGAGGCCCAGCCGCCTCACGACCACGATGGAGATGATGTTGCAGTTGGCGCCGGTGTCCATGAGGATTGCCCGATACAGCATAAGCTCACCACCAGACGACACCAACGCCAGACCCTCATACAGGGTGGCATTCTGCAACTTGCAGATGGGCTGCACCTGAGTCATCAGCAACACCTGCTCGTCGGTCAGGTGCTGCTTCATCTTCGCCCTCAGCGCGTCGTAGGCGCGGGTCTTGATGGTGCCAGCTCGTACATGTCCATGGTCGCTGAAGTCAACCGCCCCCAGGTCGTTCACACAGGCAGCGGCTGCACACCGGGCGGCGGCACTGTCGACCACGCCGTCGGGTATCTCGTCCAGCGGCACCTCCTCGATCGTGCGGTGTTCTGCACTATCTGCTCCCTCTCTTACCCCCTGCACCACTGTGGCGTGCGCGTCCTCAAGTTCATGCTCGTTGACCTCGGTGGGTTGCTCTGTCGCATTATTCGGACCCTTGCCCATGAGCTCCTCCAGCGCCAGGAGGTTCTCGATGTCCTTTGGGAGGTCGATGGCGTGCTGGGATATCAAGATGGCCGCAATCTGCGAACAAGTGCGCACGGAACTGCGAAGGTTGGACGCCAGCAGGTGAAATTTCCTGCTGAGGACGTTGGGAGGAACGGCTCTGGGCACCTGAGCGGCCTTGTTGAACTCCTCCGGCGTCTTGACCTGGAAGCTCTGCATCTTCTGAGTGCTGCCCAGGGCGACTGCGGCCCTGGCCTGGAGACCTGGTGCGTGACTGATGCCAACATCATGACTATCTTCCAGCCCATCATCAGCAGGGCAGTCCTTCTCATCCTCCACATACTCAGCCTGCTGGTTGAAGTTGGAGTTGTACTCAGTCTCAGCATCGCTGTCCTCTGACTGGGCCTGTGCATCGGCGCCCTTGTCCCCCTTTGGAGGTGTCCCTGTCTGAAGGCCTGTCAACTCTGCAGCGAGCTTCTCCTTGACCTCAGCGCTGGCCGCCACCTGCTGCTGCTGCTGCTGCTGCGGTTGCTTCTGCTTGACCTCTGGCAGCTTAAGCCACTCCTTCGTGGTGATCCCCATCTTGTGGTTGTCGAAGCGGTGCGCGATGTTGTAAGCACGCATCTGGGCATTCTTGACCTCATTCGGCCACCTTGAGTTCTGCCTGTCCTTGTGGAAGTTCGGAGGCACGCGGGCATCACGGCACCCCGTGTAGCAACGCTCTGGAGTGTGGGGCAAGCGTGTGAAGCACCAATCACACTGGAATTCCTTCGAAGCGTCAGGTGGTGGCACCTTGCCGTAGGTAGGCTTCTTCTGGCGCTCTGCATTGTTCACCTCCCTCGAAGGCTTCTTGGCGTCATCACCACCATGCTGTGTTGGCTCCTTCTTCCTGGGGTCCCTGCGTCTGTCTCCAGTCTTGGGGGCAGAACCAGAGCGCCTCATGGCGGACACTAGTGCAGCCAGGTCAAGCCCCAGCTGCCTGGCCTCGTAGCAAGAGTACACGCAGGTGAGTCTGCGAACCAGATCCTGCTGCAGTGTGAGAGCCCAAGACTCCGCATCGTTCTTCAGCTTGTCCTGCACCTCCACAATGACCTCCAGGTCCTCCCATGTGACCTTGTTGGGGGCAGGATGGCTGACTCGTAACTGCTCGGACACGCGATCCCGGTACTCTTTGATGCGCAGACCCTTGATGCACTCCTCGATGTCCTGCCTGACAATGGGGTCCTCCACCATCTTGCCGACGTTGAGCGCTGCCTCCCTGCGGCGACAGCTCTTCACGTAAGCGAGGCCGTCCTGCTCGGTGGTCTGCGACTTGGCTATCAACAGGTCCTCCTTCTCATTGGTGCCCTTCATCAGGAACTTGGCTTCGAGCTCTGCAATGAAAGCCCTCAAGGCCCAAAAATAGTGAGAATCCTCCGTGCCATCTGTCCCCGTGAGACCCTTGGTGGAGGTTCCCTCACGTTCCCACTCATCAGACTCTTCGCCATCGGCATCGCCTTCCTCGAACACCTTGCAGACTGCCCATGTCGCTCCTGGCGCCAGCTCATGGAAAGGAGGTTGTGCGCAGCGCACTGAGCCCTGAAAAGCGTCTCTCGTGGTGAGATCCCTCAAGACATGACACGCGTGTGAGGCCATGATGCCATTCTTCAGATATGCAGCGCACCACCAGTCATAGGCGACTGAGGTTGAATGATCGTCCCCTGCTAGGAACGAGGGCATGCTATCCCACAACGATCTGTAGTCTGGCTTGGAGTCAACGAAAGCCTTCTTCGCCTGTTGACTGAGCGCGTGAAAAGTCGCTGACCTCATGTGCCTGCGCTTCCTAGCCTCGTAAGCCCGCTGTACTTTTGCTACCATGTCAACGAAACGCCTGATAAAGAGCGCCCTATCCTCGTTCTTGCCACCAGTGTAGTGGAGCTTGACATCATCCTTGTCAAGCGTGTGACTATCCTTGTCATAATGATCCATCTCGTCTACGTCGTCAAACGCAAAGAGGAACTGATTGGCTGCAGGCTCTGAGGCTGCTGCTGCTGCTGCGAGCGCTGTTGCTGCTGGTGATACCGGTGTAGATGGGATGGATTCTGGACCCGACCCCTCTGTGCTCATATATCCCGTGTCAAGATCCTGACTGACCCTCTCTCGCGCCAGTCGTCGTGCCTCACGATCTCTGGACTGGGCAGAGGCAGCGCTTGGCTCCGCCTCACCCTCCGTGGTAAAGTACTGCGTTAATGCTCAGCAAGTGGGACCAAGGAAGAGTCCCCTCCCTCAGCGCAAAGCTCGATCACCAGCAGACTGGAGGCCTGATTCAGGCTGGTTTAGGCCAGTGCACTGAGTGCCCCTGGATTCACCTCGCGCTGACCAGGCAAAAATACGCGGTGCGTGCAGCCAACGCAAGCCCAGAGGTCCAGCACCACGTGTAAGCGCTCTGAATCAGCAGCAGATGATTGTAGGACGGAAGCTTAATTCAGACTGGTTTGGGCCAGTGCACTGAGTGCCCCTGGATTAGCACCGTACTGAACAAGCGGAAGAACGAAACGCGTGCAGCCGGCGAAAGCTTAAAGGTCCAGCACTGTGTCTCAACGCTCTGAATCCGCAGCAGATGCAGAATATTCGTGCAAGGAGGGCTTAAAGCTGGGCCTGTGTGCTGAGCAACCCTGGATTAGCTGAGCCAAAGTTCATCAAGAGCACAGAGAATATGAGGACAACTCCTCTTCCACCACGGCACCAGGAATAGCACAAATACGCAGCGGTGTGAGCTAGGCCAGTGTGCTGAGCACCCCTGGATTCACAACACCACTGCTAATCAAGGGTACCGGAGTTGGCATGGAAGTTCACTCCCCGGTCCAGTAAGCAAGAACAAAGTCGCCACACAGAGTTGGGAGCTAATAAGCTAGTGTGCTGAGCACCCCTGGATTCGCAACACCACTGCTAATTCAGAAGGTCACTGGTGATATGAGGGCCTCACCAGCTGACCAATACTGTAGAAAAGATAAAAGAATTCTCCCACACATTATGATAAAGAACTAGAAAGTCCCTCCAGTGGTCAGCAGCACTCCAGGCTGGGCAAGTAATTAACTCTGAATCCACCAGATAGCTGTATCACACCAGTGAATATTGCATAAAAAGACCACTCACTTGTCGCCTTCAGAGCTAATGTCGCCGCTAGTCCTCTGGCAAGCTCTTTCCTACTTCAGGTTTAGGCCAGTACACCAGGGGTGTCCCTGGATTAACCGTCAGACACGGGGTGGGGCTGCCCAAGAAACCGTAAGGTGAAGTTCCAGACATAGAGCAGCAACTCACTGCTGATCCGCTTTTAACTAGTAAGTCCAGGCTGATGCCGCCGCTGATTAGCTTCCAGGTCACGCACACTCGCCTTTCAGTTAGGCCAGTACACCAGGGGTGTCCCTGGATTCACTTCAGACAAGGTGGCCAGCTGGAGAAACCACTGAGAAGTAGCTCATCAAGGTGCACATTCACTGCTGATCCACTCTTAGCTAGTAAGTCCAGGCAGATGCCGCCGCTAATTAGCTTCTAGGTCACGCACACTTGCCTTTCAGTTAGGCCAGTGCACCAGGGGTGCCCCTGGATTCACTTCAAACAAGGTGGCCAGCTGGAGAAACCACTGAGAAGTAGCTCATCAAGTTGCACATTCACTGCTGATCCACTCTGTCGCCGCCGCCGCCCAAGCTCATGCCGTGCTGATTAGCTCTAAACTGAAGAACACCTGTTAGCAGTTAGGCCAGTGCACCAGGGGTGCCCCTGGATTCACTGCAGAACAAGGTGCTGAGCATATCACCGGATAGAAGAAGGCCGCTCATCAACCAGTGAATTCAGAGCTGATCCGTTGCCGCCGTCGCTGGTAGCCTCTTTCAGTGCAAGTACCACCAAGTTCAGGGAAGAAGAAGGGTCCGCCAGTGCACCGTGGGTGCCCCGGGAGTCGCCTGACTTCCGAATCCGCTCTTACAAACTGCTGCTGACTTCTCGCCAAAGGGTCTTTACTTCTGGATTAACACTGAAATAAAAAGCCGCTCCGCGCAGGACATTATTGTTTTGAAAAAGTATGAAAACAGCAGTAAAACATATCCATCAAAATTGATATAATAACCACAAAACACGAATTATTGTGTACAAAAGCTGTGAGCAGAACTGTCTTAGCACTCTAGCACCGGCACGCGAACAGCCACCTAGTACTTGCGAAGCAAAACAATAATGAGTCCACTAGCCTGACCTACGGTCAGAGCTTACTTATATCTCAATGCTCTGTCACATTTCCCAAAACTGTAACGGGTTCTAGCCCTCAAATCTTCATCTGGCCAATGGAAAGTCATTATTCCATGCCAGCTCTAACAATGTTACCGTTTACCAAAATAAAATAAAATAAATAAAGACACCATTTAACTGGTGTGGGCTGGATTTAAAAGGGAGCCTTTCCCTTTCCACCCCCCACCGCTATTAAGTTTTGATGTGTACTGCACTGTCATACGAAGCGGGAAACCCGGTCTGCACTCGGTCGGCCTAACCCCCTACTGAAGCCGACGGCAGGGGCTAAACAGATGTCTAAAACCGCAGGCTCTAGGCAGGATTAGTTTTGGAGCGGCAATAGTTCTTTAGACAGCAGGGGTCTAGGCAAACAGATCAGAACTTGCAAGCGGTGGTCTAAGGGTGATGTGGGATCCTGAGCAGTCCTCGGCAGTTCGGGTTCTCAGGATTATGGGTAAGCCGTCCCCCGCGGTCCCACGGGTCCTCTGGATCCTCTCACCGCAAAACAGCACAGATTCCGCCGCTGAAAAAACCTTCTTGGGAAAAGCGGCTCGATTGGAGTGCTGGCACCATATTGTCCGAGGAATAACAAAGCGTGAGATCCAACAAACGACAAACTGTCTCTGACTTCAGTTACGGGAAGGAGTTGCCCCACCCAGTTAAGCGGTCGCCCCTAGGATCGAGTGAAGTGGATTCTTCGCGATGCCCTTCTTGCAGAAAATAAAGTGACTGATATAAGTGTCTCCACTGTTCCAAGTAAACATTGTCATCGGTCATAGACTTTAAACATGGATCGCCCCTCAGGGCTGAGTGAAGCCGAACGCTGCAAAGATTCCGTCGCCTGATTGTCTACAGCAGGCACTGACTCTGAGCGTTTTCTGTGCTCCCCCTTTTTCCACGTAAAAGCTCTTTTTACCTTGGGATTTTTCCGATTGCCCTTGTCGCCAGTGCTCCCCTTAGCTCGTTTTCTTCCTGTAGACTGTGGCCCAAAGGCCACATGGGATGAAGTTGCGGCTGGTGTCACCGGTTCTGCTTCAACAACAACAACTGACGATGCGCGAGGTCCTGCCTGCAAAGTCGTGTCTGATTTCTGTTTCCGCAAGGGCGTCTTCACACAAGATGTGGGAGGGTCTGTTGGCTCTGTGTCACTTTTTTCAGCACGTTCCTTTCCCTTGCGTGATGTCCGAAGCTGCTTGCGTCTGAGGGTTTTTGCGCTGGGACCCTTACACGATGTGGTTCCTACAGCTTCCTGTGCGCTCACAGATTCTTCACTTTCCTTATTTGAGATTAGGGCCCTTTCTGCTGTGGCAACTGTCGCTTTTGCTTTCGTTTCCACTAGCCTAATGGTCTCGAGCAGATTTTTCGTCAATACTTGCGAGTCAGTGAGTGTCGATGAGAGCGATTCCACAGGCCGTGAGCGTAAATACTCACTCGAAAGCGTGGCATACTTTCCCTTCGATAATTTTAACAAGTGCAGGGCAGATGAGACACCTCCCAACACCTGTCGCAACTGTATCTCTAGGCTCGCAAAAAGCGGTTCAGTCGGCTGATTTTTACGACCAGATTTTTGAACCATACTGAACGCTGCTCGTCTCAAAACGCGTATCAAAATACACCTGAAAAATACAGTAATAAAACCATACGAGCGAAAAAAATGCCACTCATTATCATAAATTTATCGTAATAAAAGAACAATAGAGGCGGCTGTAATTTTTTCGGAGAGGTGCATGCGCTTGCCGGTCCACCGTTTACCACATTCTGACTGACACGTCAGTGGCAAAGGAGTCGTCACTGCCATCTTCATCTTATCATTCCCTGGTCACCCGATAATGACCATATCTTCTCTGGCAGGTCTGCATCTCTCAGGCGGTCATCTTAGCAAAGCCTGTCACGCTGTCACCTCTGTCACGCGTGTCACCAGCTGGACAAACCCGGCGCGGTACCATGAGAAGCCGGCGTTTGTTACAGCATGTCCGGCCCGCGGAACACCACCTTCATACGGGTGGAATGGCTATCTTAAATCAATACATACAGAGGGACTACATGGTCCACACGAAGAGAGCTGGCAGCGCGGCCGCCGTGCGGCACGTCCCAATCGTCGGTCTCCTGACACCACCGAACCCGTAGAGCGGGTGGGGGCACGTCGCGTCATGTACGTCCTCGTCGCCAGACATAGACTCAGAGTCAGGCGTGGTCTCAGAGCCAGAGTCAGCCACACCTGCCGAATCATGCGTAGAAGAAATCCACGGAGAGAGAGGGGTGAAGGAATTAGCTGACACCTGTTGCTCTGGCTCGTTGAAGCCTAGCTGAACATACATTTTGTCCATAAAGGACTGCTCGAAGGAGGGCTCGACATCAATAAACTGTTGCGGGTAAATTCCAGAGTCCTCGTCGGTCTCAATCGCGCCAGGGCTCGTCATGAATACACCCGTAATCATAATTACTTTCACGATTAGACGTTTTTTGGTACTAATCAAGTCTTGATTAGCCACGGCAGGGTATACTAATCAAGTCGTGATTTTTTCGTCATGACAAAGTGGCGATATGACATATGTGGCCACTGACAGTCGAGAGACAGTCTGACGCGACGGCCGGGTGGCCGTCGTCGGGTGGCCGTCGGTCGGGTGACTAATATCACTTTGTATATGTTGTGGCTTCGTTGCACATGCGCGCACGTTCGTTCAGGCTCCACAATCGCCCGTGTGTTTTCTCAGATTTCTAGGACAGTTCGTCACGCATACTGTACTTATAAGCACGCATACATCGCAGAATGGGTCGGAGCAAGAAAACCCCCGTTTCTAACAGGCAACACACGCTAGACATGAAGCAGTATCCGGCTTTGAAAAAACCGCTCGAGCACATAGGGAAACAGATTCAGATCCCGGGGTCCTTTTAGATGCTTGCTTCCGGGCGCATGTTAAAGAGCGAGAAGGAAACTATTTTTTGGTGTACCATACGCGAGTTCTCGCTTTCGCAAAAAGTTTCAGGCGAGGCAGCTCCTTCGCAGGCTTTTCGATTGCAGGAGATGGGTCCGACTGGGACCGGCAGCCTTGAGGAAGGCGATGCTAGTGGCGAAATATTTTGGATTGAATATCCACTGCAATTTCTACAGTACATATATGCCACATTCCCTCTTTCTACTGAAGAGCAAGCACCACATGCGGAATCCGCTTTGGTACCCCTCACACCGCAGGATGAGAAACGTCCCCCTCGCCATCCCGACTTTCCGAACCTGGCATTTCCGTTTGCTGAAGTGTACACGTATCATTCAGTTCCTTCTGACGATCTGGTTGAGATGGGACTTAAGTCTGGACAATTTGCGACTCAGTTTGTGTGCACGATTAAGAACAGTGACGGCACCGCCTGCGGCACGATACGCAACCTATTTCACAAGCTTGGGAAGTCATTAAGCACGACCAACCTGATCACGCACATTAGAGAGCGTGCTGAGAAGCGCGAAACCCATAAGCTTGCTCTAGGAGACATCGTTCACAACAATAGTAAATATGTGGAGGTTGATGGTGAACAGATAAAGGTTTATACCTTTGCGGAATCTTTCAGCCATCACGTGGACCTGCTTTGGCTGCGCACGAAAGGACTTTCTTTCAACTTGGCAACCGAGGCTGAATTCCGAGAGTATGCGAGAGGGTATGATATGCGCGCTGCATTCCCCCATGCTGAAACCTTGCGTCGCTTGGCGACATGCGTTCTAGAGCTGCAGAGGGAGGAGCGTATCGCTAGGATTAAACGCCATATCGACAGCTTTCGTGGTAAACAGTGCGTTGGCCGTCAGCTACATATATCGACAGATATTGCGCTATTCGCATGCTATACACATGCCTCCAAGCAATGAGCTAAAATTTGCCCCACTCAGATGAGCAACGAATGACTAAATGAACCAACAACCGAAAATATCCGAAAATCATGATTGAACTAATCAAGTCTTGATTAGACCCGACAGGGTACTAAGCAAGTCTTGATTAATCACAGGACCCCACTAATCAAGTGTAATTATAGTATTCATGACGAGCCCTGCAATCGCCACTCGCGGCTCAGGCTCCACGGTGGTCTCGTCGATCACGGTGGGCGTGGCCGAGCCGAAGTGCACCATCGGAAAGTGGTGTGCGTCTGCATAACCACCGACAGCCTGCTTAAGCTGCCGAAGTTCCGCCCGATAATCGACGGTCAGAAAATGACATCCGTCGGTGGATGTCGCTGCAATCGTTTTGCCCTTCACTCCCACCCTGATTTAGCGGACTTCTAGACCCCCGCTCAGAATGTAGCAAGACTACAAACAGCGCTCATGTAGGGCGAGGCGGCCAATGCCTCGGCGCGGATCAGGAACGAATAAGCGTTGTGGACATATACGAAGTATAGCTGGGTTTGGAATAATGTAAGGGCTAGCCTGTATACCCCGTAAGTTTCAATGAAATAAGGGACCTGCCCATGGTTATCTAAGTAGCGAAATAATAAGAGCGAGCTGACCCTTATACTGATTTAAGGGCATTTAGGGCTCTACCCTGGTAAGCAAGTGCATATCGGCTGATATAAGGGCACACTGCATTTGAATTGGAGTTTTATTCAGTACATGCTGTTGACTCAGGGGGGGGATTCATTGTTGCCAGTAACACTCAGTGGATACGTATGCAGGGGGCACAGCGTTCGCGAGTCTAATGTCCGAAGTTGTGGCAGCATGACATAACCATACAATACCAGAGTTGTGACCGATCATATGGTATCGTGAACTCTTTCAATCGGAAATGGTGTCAGCGCGTGGTGGGGTAGGTTCTAACGCGCGATATACAACCTTGACGAGTGCTCAGCCTGACATGCTGCGGGCGATAGGTACCGATGCACCCATAATAAACCCAACCACAGATTGTCCCGAGTGCCTCATTTTTTTAAATGTCAATTCCAAGTCTGGCACACCACAAAGCACTTACATGTGCCGAACAGCATAGACATCCAATAGTACACTCGGACCGCGACTTACATACGCATGACTAATGCGCCACACGCGCGCGGATGGGGCATGCAAGGCTGCAATGCCGATTCATGGATGCACCGCACTTCTAAAAATACATACTGGACACAGCACGGGTGTGGGTACCGCGTTATTCACTGAGAAGAATGCGTACGACCACGTACGTACGCAACAATGTGAGCACTGCAAAATCAAGTAATATTTCTCATGGATGCGACTTCGTCCATTAGTGTAAAATGGGTTTGCTGGTCAATAAAGTCAACAGGAAATACACAGTAGTTAGGGAGTGCCATAGGACAACAGCGGCTTGCGATACGACTCCTCATTGCGACGGTACGGAATTCAAATCTAGCTTGTGATGTTAACATAGTACGATCGTGAATGCTGCCAGATTGAATCCGCCCGAATGCGTCCGTTTGAGAAAATTGTGCAGCAATATGCCAATGGCGTATGCCTTCAACCATATTTACACAAACGTATTCCAGAATCTCAAGACCTTATCTTGCATGTCGTTTCGATCTACCATCCGCGTTGAGAAATGGATTGACGGCAGAAATATTGAGAGACAGACGCAGGTTATCTTCCACAGTAAAAACTAGTTATGAATTGTGCTGTTGCCGCTTTTACGATCCAGTGCGAATAAGTATCGAGATTTGATAACGAATCCTCATGTAGAAACGACTTGCGCACTTCAGAGATGCTTGTGTAAAGCTTTTAGGGAGAGCTGCACTTACGCCTTCGTTGCCCTCATTCAAAATACACTCCGGGAGACTTGGGTGCATTCTTATGGATGGTGAGGATTGTTACCGAATTGGGAGAAAATGTGATATTGCTGCCCACAGTGATGAGACGTGCAACTGGGCTGATATGGGCGGGCATCCCGGGGCTATTGGCATCTAGCGGGTCTGCTGCAGACAGCTCGAGCCACTTGACGGATAATGGCCCTGCCATGCCCTTAATTGTCATCTGTATTCCCACATGCGATTGCCCCCCAACATAATTCGCGATCAAAAGGAAAGTGTCACGAGCGCCATCATTCAAGAATACGAAATATGGGATCACTCCCAGGACCGAAATATTGCATAATCAGGAGAAGTACCCACCGTCGCGTTCACTTCTATGGCCGCCTTGTTCACATAGCGAACGACAATGTCACCTCCAGCCTGCGCCACGGAAGAAACCGGAAGTGAGGAGTGGAACGCCCACGTGCCTGGTGAGCCGCCGGCCACATTCTGGACCGACAGATCAACAGCGCCGCGGCTTTCCATTGTTCACCTTGGAGACCTCCTTATCCTCCGCAGCAAGCGGCACATATGCAATGCAGCACGCGTTGACCGGAGAGAGATAGAGGATGGCCCAGGCGAGGGGTTGGGGGACCCTGGGAGGCAAGGGCATTCTACCTCGGACCGCGCAGCCGATGCCGATTGATCAAACCTGTTCGCAAGCAGCCAGGAGTCAAAAGCAGGAGCGCACGTCCAGGATTTTCTGCGCGGCCAATAGGCCAGGTGCCCGTTTGGGGAACTCGGTGGCGCTTCGGATTGCTGGCTACGCCATAGGGCCGCGTACGTTCCAAACTCTTCATTGATTGGACAAAGGAGATTGCCTAGACTCAGGACGGAGGTTCAGGGTTGACGCCCAAACCGAGCCGGCTGCTCCCTCCAATGGCTGCAAGGCGCCGCCAGGGGAGCCAGAGGGAGCCGCAGGACGAGATGCGGATCGAGCGGCTGCACCTTCCCGAGACAACCACGTCGAGAGCGTGCGGCAGCCATGAGTCGGAGTACATCTGGTGCACATATCCGGGAGGCTGCAGCCACGTCATGTTCGGCAGAAAGAAAGACAGGCCCTGCCGTGGCATCCCCACCGCCCCCTCTCCGCAGATCGTGTGTGGCGGCTTGCATCGACATCCAGCCGCAGTGACCTGGGCCCGCGGCGGCACGCACTGCGGCGCTTGCGGCCTCGGGGCCCTTGAGGGGGTCCACGCACAGCGCGTGCACATTTAATTCGCAGGGGGAAACGCATTTGCTACTCTGTCCAGGGATGACACGTGGGACTTCAACGAGAGGGCAGTAGTCAGAAGATGCCCCGGCCCTCCCGCCTCCCTCTCCGCCCCCGCGCCCTCTCTGCCCCACGCTCCGGCAGCTCAGCTCCGAGGTTCACCTCCGAGAAGGGCACTCTGCCCGCCACGTGGCAATCGCGCGCACAGGCGGGGTCACGGGCACCGCGGGCGCGCGCCGGATCACCTGGTCGAAGGAGTCGAAGTGGCCGGAGCGCTCCGTGCAGAACGACGCTGTCCGCAGGATCATGCGCGGCTGTGGAAGCAGATCTAGGGTTTTAAGGTTGCTTCGCCTCTCAGCCCCCCCAAACGACGCAACACGCGTCACACAGACGCTTTGCAGAAAGGAGCCAACGGCAACACGCGGCCTGTGGTAGCGATAGCCGCACGAGGGCTGAGGGGGGCAGGGGGGACCTCTTTTGTGTTGAGAAAGTTGTTCAAGTCGGCCGCCTCGAGGACGGCTCGCTTCATGTGGTGTGTCCCGGCATTAGTCTCCGCGTTCACCGCCCCTGCACGAGTCCCCCCCTCCCCTCCCGCCTCGCCCCACTTGCACCCAATTTACCGCACGCGAGTCGCGAAGACTGCCCGACTGCCTTGGACATCAGCCGTCATCCAGACCTCGCCTGAGATGCCCGGCGCGTGACCAGGGACACGCCCCTCGTCCGAGCTGCCCGAGGCGACCCCGGGATCCACACCAAGCGGTCCGAGCGCACCGGGCGAAGCTCTCCAGCCCGCTGTTATCCGCTGATTCAAATATGACCGCGCGTCGCTCTCTGCTTTCACTTGGGCTCTTGGGGCATGTCCTATGAAGAAAAAGCGTTGCAATGCATTTCCTCGCCACGTTTGGCATTCCGTGCCGAGGCGCACTCGCTCTGCGGGGCGCCACCCCTGAGGGCTCTGCGGGGCGCCACCCCTGAGGGCTCTTCGGGCCGCATCGCTTTGCGGGCAGCAAGCGGGCCAGCCTGTACCTTGCTTGAAATCCGCGGAGGCCGCGAAGAGCCCCTCGGCTTGCGTCATCCCACCGTCCCCGCCTGATCCGCATAAGATCCCACCGTCAGAATCAGCGAGGTTCGCCAGCAAAGAGCCCCTGGGTTGACCCCACCGGGCAGACCTCAATCTCGCAACGCACCCGACGCACCCCTTCGTTCTCCTCCCATGCGGAGCCAGCCAGCACAGGGTCGCCCCGTTCGTCACACCTGCGGGTCTCTACCTGCGGCGGCTGACGGCGGGAGCCCTGGACATACACCTCCCTGCCTTCACACACGTTGGCAGCGCAGAGCGCCGCGATTGGCGGAGATGGCGCGCGCTGGAGACGCGCCCACGTGTCAGGCTCGGTGCACGTGCGTGCCGCGGTCGCCCAATCGCAGGGCTCCGGCGCCTCCGACCCCGCGCTTCCAGCCTGCCCTCAGCCCGAAGCTTCGAAACGAGAGCCGCCGCATGCGCCCACGCGCGGCCACCTCCCGCAGAGCCGCTGCAAGAGTCGGCAGCGCACCGGTGTGAATGTCCGCAAGGATGTGCCCGATGGGGAGCCGAGCGGCGACGGCTCGCTTCATGTCCGACGAATTCAGCCCGCTGCATCGTTCCCGCCATCCCTCCCGCCCTCGCACCTCCTCACCTCCTGCGCCTGGCCCATCAGAGCGGCTGGCCCGAGTGGGGGCCTCCTCGCTGGACCTAAGCCCTAAATCCCTAAAATCTGATCAAATCTCGTATGATCCCCTCGAGATGGCGCGGCACCATCTCGGCCCGGCTCTCCACAGCCGCATTGGCCAACTCGCCCGGGTCTTTCTCGAGGGCGCCTGCGAGGGCCGAGGGGGGACTCACTGGATGCTCGAAGCTGGATACAGGAAGCCCACGATAGCGGATATCGGGGGAAGGGAAAGGGGAGGGAATGGGGAGAGATAGGGGGGAGGTGGGGACTCTTGGCCCCGTTGGGGCAGCTGCGCGACAAGCATGAATTGGAGTGGGCGGTGCGGATATGAGGCGAGCTGCGCGGAACCGAGTGTACGTGGGCTATGAGTGCAGCCACCATGGGATAGGAGTGGCTATACCAGCCTAAGCCGTCCAAGAATCATGGGACAGGAGTGGGTGTACCAGCCAAAGTCACAAGGCATGGCCGACGCACCCGTTCTCGGGGAACATATAGTAGAGCGTTTCCGGCATCCCCAGTTGCGCCGCTCGCTTCTCCATTGCCTCAACCTGCATGGAGCGCGCGGCTCGGCTCGTCAACCCGGGGAGGTCAGATGGGCCGCGCTGTGAATCGACAAAAGCGCCCGCGCCGGGGAGGTCAGATGGGCCGCGCTGCCAATCGACAAAAGCGCCCACGCCGGGAGGTCAGATGGGCCGCGCTGTGAATCGACGAAAGCGCCCACGCTGGGGAGGTCAGATGGGCCGCGCTGTCACGACAAAAGCGCCCACGCCGGGAGGGGGATGGGCCGCGCTGTGAATCGACAAAAGCGTCCACGCCGGGGAGGTCAGGACGCCGGGAGGTCAGATGCCGCGCTGTGAATCGACAAAGCGCCCGCGCCGGGAGGTCAGGATGGGCCGCGCTGTGAATCGACAAAAGCGCCACGCCGGGAGGTCGGATGGGCCGCTGTGAATCGACAGCGCCGCGCCGTGGGCCGCGCTGTCAATCGACAAAAGCGCCCACGCCGGGGAGGTCGGATGGGCCGCGCTGTGAATCGACAAAGCGCCCACGCGGGGAGGTCGGGAGGTCAGATGGGCCGCGCTGTCAATCGACAAAAGCGCCCACGCCGGGAGGTCGGATGGGCCGCTGTGAATCGACAAAGCGCCCACGCCGGGGAGGTCAGATGGGCCGCGCTGTGAATCGACAAAAGCGCCCGCGCCGGGGAGGTCAGATGGGCCGCGCGCTGTGAATCGACAAAGCGCCCACGCCGGGGAGGTCAGATGGGCCGCGCTGTAATCGACAAAAGCGCCCACGCCGGGGAGGTCAGATGGGCCGCGCAGTGAATCGACAAAAGCGCCCACGCCGGGGAGGTGATGCTGCCACCTGCTGCACATAATCCGTGTTGTACTGCTCATTCCCCAGCTCGAAGAACTTCACTCTGCGAGCGCGCCTCCCCCAGCCCCCCCGAGGTCATTGCGCCACCCTGCCGAGCCATTCCGCTCCCCGCCGACATCGATCGGGCCACCCTCCACCACGTCATCGCTCCTCTCCCGCAAAAACATTCCAAGCATCTGCCAGCTCACATGGATCTTGTCAGTGGTTTCCTCCGCGCCCACCCGCGCGGTGAGTGGAATGCTTGCAAAGCTGCAGGACGGCCACGCTCGCCGGCAGAGCACCTGTACGGCGCGGGGTGCCCGTCAACGTGTATGCGCTTCCAGCCCATCGGAGTGGTCGCGTCGCCCCAGCAGTACTCCACCAGGTCCGCGTAGTCTCCCGGGGTGCTGGAGGCGGTGGTCGTCATCACCGGCTCAATCCCCGCTGCGTTGCACATGTCCACCATCTCGAAGGGCCCCCATCTGACACGTGGACCCAGTCTCCCTCCCCGAACCCCTCGTCTCTAAGGAGTCCCATCTGAATCCCGTCATCCAGCTCCTGGCCACTTCCATACCGCAGGGCGCTCTCGAACAGGCCTCCCGCTCCGGCATTGCGCGTGAGCCGTCGATCTCCGAGAGTGCGCGCCTCGAGTGCCCGAGAACCCCGGCCAGGCCTCTCTCCACTCTGCACCCGAACGTGCCTCGCTGCTGCTGCTTGTCTTTGATTTCCTGGTGCTCGTGATGAATTGAGCCGCACGGCCAGGTGGCCCGATTATGGAGAGCCAGGCGGCAAAAATATAGAGAGCCAGATGGCCTGATCACGGAAAGCCAGCAGCCACGATCATGGAGAGCCAGGTGGCCCGATCATAGTGCGCCAGGTGGCCCAATCGTAGAGAGCCAGGTGGGGTTCTGGAGGGGGATCTGACCCGCTGATGTAGCTATGACCCCACTCGGCACCAACCGATTCGCGTTTGTATGCCGGCCCTGAACCGCCCACCCCCGTCCCCTTTCTCCCCCATGTGTCTGAATTTCACTCTTACCAATGCTTGAGCTCCACTTCAGCATCTCGAGGTTGCGATACGGCAAGGGGCCGCCTGACACTGCCCCTGGGCGTGCAAGATAAGCTCGATGGCAAGCCCCCGGAGACGCGGGCGCGGGGGGACAGGCGGGGAACCGTCCAGCAGGGTTCGCGCAGAGATCCAGCTATATCGCCCGACCGGTCAGAAAAAATATCCCGCGGACCTTGTCTTCAGATTGGCATCACCAAATGCGAGTGTCGAAATTCCAGCACCGCTGCAAGCCGGAGAGGCGGAGGCTAGGAAGGGGCCACTCGCGGGGGTCACCCGTCCACTTCTGCCACTGATAGTAGGCGCCGTTGTCCGGGGCACAGGCGAAGGTGCCGCCTTGGCGGATGACGGTCACACCCATCGACTTCAGAATGTCCACCCCGCTTTTCAGCACCTCTAGGCCCTGCAGCGCCCCGCAGCCCCTTGAGCACGCCCTTCTCCCCACGGCGGTACACTCCGGGGCCGACGTGCACAGATCGGAATCGCTCGCCAATCTGGCACCGCTCGGGCGGCCGGCGGAGGCGCTCCCGTTTGCCGGGGAGGCACCGCCCGGGCGGCCGGCAGCGCGCGCATAAAAGAAACGTGCCCACCACGCTCGCAGCGCTCCTGCCAGCAGTGCCTCGCTTGGAGTGTACCGCGCTGCATGGCATGCGGCCCGAGGACAAGAGCCGGACCGCCATCATCCCAGTGGACGCGAGTAGAACTCGGGATCATGGCGGGGCCGTCACAAGACGCCAACGACGACACCTACACCTGAAAACAAATGCAAAGCAGCACGGGTGGATGGATGCATGCAACAATCACTACCAAACAGGGAAGACGGCGCAACTCCGCGTGCTTGAGCGCGCCCCGCCCGCACGGTCGCGCCCGGCAACGTGGTGGCCATCGTCCCACACGGTAAGGGAACGTTGGGACAACCTAGGGGAGCACGCGCCCGTACCTTGTAGCGCCCCCACTCCCCGGGCTGTAGCATCGCATACCCCAAGTTGACCGCGTCTCCTGCGCCGCCAGTCAAGAGGCCTCAGCGCATAACGCATGGGACGCGTCCCCCTGCGGGGCTTCCCGCGGCTCGTGGCGGGGAGAGTGCGCAGACACGAGATCGACGAATCGCAACCCACCCAGATAGGCGCCCGCCAGCACGTTCTAATGCGCACCTGCCTTGCCGAGGGCCACGGCGAACTCCCCAGCGCACTTGATGCAGGCATGCCCGGGGGTCAGGGGCGACCCCTGCCCACCGCAATCGATGTTGGGATCTGACCGCACGTCGATCGTCTCGCAGGCGGTCCCCGCGCTCGGCGTCAGGGAGAAGTTGTACCGGGTCCAGTTGCCTGCCGCCACGGAGCACGCCCCGAAAGGGCCCTCACTCCCCCTCCGCCTCCCTGCCAAGGGCCCTCACTCCCCCGCCCCTGCCAAGGGCCTCACTCCCCCCGCTCCTGCCAAGGGCCCTCACTCCCCCCCGCCTCCCTGCCAAGGGCCTCCCCCCCCGCCTCCTGCCAAGGGCCCTCACTCCCCCCGCCCCCAAGGGCCCTCACCCCCCCGCCTCCCTGCCAAGGGCCCTCACCCCCCGCCCTGCCAAGGGCCCTCACTCCCCCCACGCCTCCCTGCCAAGGGCCCTCACTCACGTACCGGGCGTCACGTCGAGTGTGGCCTCCTATATTACCACCTGGTTGTGACGTACCTGGCTTGATGACAAGTGTGGTGCTCGCTAGTACCGCCGTGGTGGTGTAGTCCTCTAAAGACACAGTTAAGTTGACCTGGCACCCTCCTCTCCCCCGAACCACGTCTGAACACCCTTCTTGCCCCCTCGGTAGGTTCAGTTTCGTCTCTGTCCAACAGAAATCCTGGCACCCGAGGTGTCCTGCGCGTGGCAACAAGGCGCTCGTGACAATACGCACCGGCTTGTCCGCCCGTGCAAAAAGGTACCCCTCGTACACCTTCCCACCACTGAGTGCCAAGCCTTCGTTGCCAAGTCCTCTGCCAAACGGGCGCGACCACACCAGTGGCAACCGGCTCACACCGTGTCCTCCTGCCTGCTCAATGTGCAGTGGCATCGATTCTGGTGGAGCCATTATGGCGAAGCCCCTTATCGAGAAAAAGTCTCTTATCCAGGCAAAGCCCCTTTCGGAGGTAGCAGGCAGAGGATGGGTGTACAGGCAGAAAAGAGGCACGGGTAGGCTCGATGAAAAATAACCAGTTTTTCCATAAGGAAAGGCGATCCCACGGAACGACTAAGAACGACAAGGTAAGACAGTCCTGAGGTGGTATATCGCTTAGCCATACGAGCGACCAAACCTAGCTGCTGGTTACACAGATGAACTTAAGCGCTTACCGGTTGGACAGGCCGACACGGCCACCTCCAGACTCGAACTCCAGGAGTTGTGAAGGCATGCCTGCAGTGTCACACCACGCCATGTTTGGCGCCGCTTAAGTACCTTGTGGAAAGGACTCAGGCGGAAAGGATCCGCTGAGTCCACCATCGCCCGCTCGATCCTCGAATACTCCAAGAATCTGGAGGAGACCTGCTAAGTCCACGACCACTTGCACAATCTTGGCATCCCCTCAAAATCTTGAGAGGAGAATTTGGTGCAAAGGTGAGAGAATTTCGCTCGCTGCGAAGGCATACAGAGTGGGAAAGGGTCCGACCGCTGACGAAGGGATGGGCGGCGTCCGCGATGATCTTGGCCTGAGCATCCTCGTATATTTGATTCCATCGGCCCGGGCCCACGCGACCAGTAATGTTCTGGAAGGTCTCACCATACAAGAGCTGCGAGTAGAATCCTCTATCGGAAGGAGGCCCAACCAGCAACGAAAAAACAGGATTTAGAACTCAGGTGGCGGGCTCGATACGTCTGTGAGGAGCTGGAATTTTGCACGGGCTGAGCATCAGGCACTCAGAAGGATGACAGCTTGGCTGCGAACCTTGGCTGGTGGGTGTAGCCACTGTCACTGTGACAGCCCAAATACAGTGGATTCGTGGTGTGGGTGACGTTATCAGGGTCAATGATAAGCTCCACCTCCTGAATACGTTACAGCCAAAGGGTGAAAGCCTTAGAGGGTGGGATACGGAACACCGACATCACTTCAACCAAGACGGATTCTAGGAAGCAAATCCACACGTGGTTGCTGAACGGTAAGCGAATAGACAGCGCGCACACAGAATAGGCTGGGAAAGACAGAGACAACTATATCCACGTCGGATACGTACACGGCTTGTTGGAAATAATCGAATATTGCAAGAGTGGCTCCGGGCAAAAGATAATAGAACCCAAGCACAACCATGATAAGATCAGCAGCGTATACCTTGAAATTTTTTACGTACGTATTCCAAAGGGGATCTGTGTTCGGTTCGTAAGTCGACTTGAAGTATACCAATACCTCCTCAGCAGGTTCAGAGCTGTTTCCCTTGAAAGTAAAGCCTGCGCATTCGTAATTGCTGGTGCAAAAGGCAATGGCGCCAGTGAAATTGTATTTGCCTGATACAAACATATGTATGTTAGAACTACTGTCTGCTTAGTGTACTAGTTAACATTAAAATAGCCCCTTTAGCGCGTCCTTTAGTATCTTTCACATTGTGATTTAGTCCATGGTTTATTGTTCGCTTTCAGGTTCAGCAACTAGGAAAGCAAACGCAAATTTCAACGAGTAGTCTTGGCGTCCTAAACAGAGAGGTGAGCAGCCCCGAATATTTCACCCTTTTTCGAAAATACATACCTGTGTGGACATCCCCGCCGGCTGCGAGGGCGCCTTTTGAATATATCCACCCAGCAAGGCCCATCCGACTGGACTCGGGTATTAACCCCGCCTGTCGCAAATCAGGCTGTGGACTTTGAATATATGTGATCCACAACGTTTTTCCGCAAGAGTCGACCAAGGCAACTCGGCGAGAGAACAACAACGTATCAGCACGCAAGTTGGCACGAGGAACTGTACGAACATCGTGATGATGCCATCCATACCTGTGTGGATACGAGGGAGAGACTCCATATACATACATGTAGCATAACCTGTTCCATTTCCTCCAAATAGGGAACACGAGTGACGTTAGAAAGATTTCAAGCGAGGCCTTGCTTTTCTAGCGTGTTTCTAGCAACGGATAAGAGGAATCTTCCGTTTGCTTCAGATACGAGATAGTTTTCAGATAAGAGATATGTTCAGAAGTATATTCTATTCCTTTTTTTTTCTGGGACAGGGTAGGGCTAGGGGCGCTGGGAACTGTACAAGATGACACCGGATGACTGCATCTGCATGTCACGTGCTCCGTCATCGTCACGTCCGCGTCCGGAGAAGCTTCATTATCATATTGTCGATCGGTATCTCCGATATTCATCTAATACTTTTTTGTATTATATTCGGTTCATTCTCAACCGCGGTGCAGCTTGTCTTACACTACACTAATATATGTAAGTCAGAGAATATTTCTGAAGATAATTATTATCGTGTGATTGCAATACCTGCTTGTGTATTACGACCCTCGAAGGGGGCGAGTTTCGGTTTGTATCGACCTGAGACGAAGGCTCTTATTTTCACTTTTTTATCGGTACGCCGCACTTTCCGGTGTCCATATTTTGTCATCAACATCCTTGTTTTTATTTGCAAAATATATTTGTTGTTTGGTGGACTGTGTGTTTAAGCTAACGTGCTGTTTGGTTTGTTGTGAAGGTTAGGTTTTGCCGAATCGGACTGCCAGCTTGGAATCTATTGTTTCCAAGTGGACATGTCTAGCCACATACGGTCGGTGTGGTTTGAGTCGACTTGACGTACTGCAAGAACATCGTTGTCAGCATGTACTTTCTTGCACAGTGGGAGCGACTGTCGGGAAAACAGCGAAAAGTTGTCCTGCCAACATTGTTCTTCGTGCTCGTGGTTCTCTTGCTTGGTGCACTCGTTTCTGAGCTACCGAAGCAGCGCCACTTCGAGTGGATGTCAACAGCGTTCACAAAGGTAGGAAACGTCCTTCAACAGTAGATCATCTTATTCTTCCTCGAAAACGGAAGCCGCGTTCTATTTGAAGAGGGATAAGGCTATTGTTTTAGGCGCGTCGCCTTTCACTGCACCGCTACCGTATACCAGTGCGTCCACTCGAACACTTTCCCTGGGACTCTCGTCCTCGAAAACGATTATATTAGTTCCTGTCCCAGCAGCGAGTGAGTCGGCTGAGCCCATCGAAACCTCCGGTAGCGAGGTTTTCGCCATGACACCGCGAAACACTATGACCGCGCAGGATCACTCTATGCCGACGGCACCCGTTGTACCGTCCGCACCGGCGAACTTTGTCCCAGCAGCGCGTGAGACGGTCGAGCCCATCGAAACTTCCAGTGGCGATGCCTCCGCCACGACACCACAAAACGCAAAACGCGGCCATCTACCGAGGCCGCCCGTCCTATCACCGGGGGCGCAGTATGTGGGGGACACTGGCGGAGATGGCACCGCAGCCACCGCGTGCGCTGTTGGATGCTCGGAGCGAGGGACTTGCCACGAGGAGTTCGGTCGCTGCGACTGCCCCCTCGGGTGGGGTGGGTCGAACTGCTTTCAACTGCTGGTGCCGGCATGCCAGGTCGCACCGAACTACGTGATGCCTTGTAGTAAGCAGCGGATGCCGTACTCGTGTGAGTGCAAGCTGCAGTGTGAGGCACTCGCTGCCTCCAGCGCAGACAGCTCGTTCAGCGGGGCTTGCCTCGACGTATCCAACGCATCCGAGGGTATCGCCAAATGCCCTTTCCCCCCGCGTCCACACGCTGTTCCAAGCTTTCGCACCTCTTCGTGGTCCTATGTGAAGTCAGCTGCGTCCTCCGCGGGAAGCCCTCTGAGGTGGCAATGTCATGCACTTCATTTGTTGCCACGAGCAATGTCGAAAGACGAACGTGCGTCCTTTTTTCGACGAGCGCTTTTGCGCCCAGCTGCGTCAATACCTTCGCACGAACCTACGTAGCAAAGTTAGCCCCTCGGGCCCTCACTTCATTCTCAGTTTTCTGCATGAGTATATAGCTAATGCGAGCAGGCGGCGTCGGGGTTCAGGCGCAGCAGCCTTGATGTTGCGGCCACAGGAGCTGCCTCAGCTGGATGTGGCTTTGCAAAAGCTGTATCCCTTGAGTGCAGACTCCAGGCACCGCGTCAAGGACGTGCGCCCGCTTGCGGAGTGCCCCGATCACTGCAGCTTCCACGGGTGGTGCGTCGGGGTTGCCGGCGCGGGGAAGCCGCCGCGCTGCTCGTGCTTCTTCGGCAGGCGCGGGTTACGCTGCCAGGACGATAGCTTGGTCTACTGTCCGTCCGCATGCAGCGGTCGCGGGCGCTGCAACCGTGGCTTCTGCCACTGCGACCCAGGAGCATACGGCATCGACTGCTCGTTGATGCATGCGTTAGAGGCGGGCCGCAGCGTGAGCCGCATGTGGTGGGAGAAGAGTGCAGGTGCGCCCGGCTGCGGCAGAAATCCGTTCGTAGTGAAGTAGGCCCTCGATGTATGGTCATATTGCCTCGAGGTGTGAGGGTTGTATGGAGGGGGCTCATAATCATATCCGTGTTTGCATGGATACTAGCGTGGTCGAAGTCAAGATCTCTACTAGTGTAGGCCATGTGGCCCTCGGCCAACGGGCATGATCACATCGGCCATCATCACATCATCACTTCATCACATTATTCATGTCTGATGTGGCGCATGTTATGTCATCTCATCAAACCAAGACTCGGCTGTGATAGTGACACTGTCCACGGAGCATTCCCCAAGTTCGACTCGATTCTCGACTTCGCCCTTATGACTTCGTTTCGATGCATGACTGTCGATGTGCATGTCGTCATTTGTGTTCTTCATTCGGGTTGTGAGACCGCGGCTCTGTGCATTCCACATTTTCGATTCGATTCTCGCGATTACTATTTCGACTATCGAAGGATCTCTCGCGTCCGGTGTTGCGCCATGCGATGTCCCTGTGCAACAGACAATCGCCTGTTCAATGCCCAATCGCGACTGCATCACGTCGACGATTTGTTTCGCACACCCTGCTCATGGCACCGTGTCACGACATGCAGTTGTTCGGTCATGACGTCGCGCTGCAATTGGTCTTTTGATTACGTAAGTGTGACTTTAAGTAATTGATTTGCCCAGGTTCGTGTTTATAAAGAGCAACGGTTTAGCATGGTCATATTGCCTCGAGGAGTGAGAGCTGTATGGTGGGGGCAAACGTGGAACGGGCTGGATGGCTGCATTACACTGAGAGGCCTCTACCATCGACTGCCATGGGACAGCAGGCCTTGAGCAAGACAGGACGATGCGCCCGCGCGTGTATGTGTACGAGCTGCCCCCGAGATTCACGACATGGGTCATGGGGTGGAGCGCGGGGGAGGTGTGCCAGTAACCTTCCACATGGAGCTCTGCTTGTCGAGGTGTCAAGTTGCGGGCATGTCGGGATGTGGGAAACAGGAGTAGCGCGGCATGCTCGATAAGAAGTGAAGAGAGGACTCAGAGTAGAGTTCATGGCGAGCATGCCTGCGGGCGCCACCTCGATGATGGCATGGTGTCGGATTGGCATGTTTGCTCGGCTGTGGCAAAGGGGCAAGGCGGCCAACGGGCAGGGCGGTGTTGGGCACGCAGAATGGGGACTTTGACCGCCCAATCGGCCACGGAATTCTGGAGCGCTTTCTCAACAGCCGGCACCGCACCTCCAATCCGGAGGAGGCGGACTACTTCGTTGTACCCGTGGTGGGCATGCGCGGGATCCGGCGGATGGCGGTGATGGAGTACGTGCGGTCCCAATGGCCGTTCTGGAATAGGAGCACCACCCCGAATCACATCTGGGTTGGCACGGATGACCTCGGCGCCTCCAACTATTTCCACCCCTCTCTACCCCCACCGCCAGAGTTCTCGAACAAGTCCATCTTCCTGCAGGTGGGGGATTGCCGGACGTCGGAAGCGCGATATAAACAGTTGGCGATGCTCTCGCTCATTCCTAAATATGGGATCCTTTGTGTGTAGTCGATCGAGTATGCTATGTCGACTCTGCATACCGCTCTTCCGGACTCAAACCCCTCGAAGTCCTCGATCTCCTCGTCAGCATCTCCTGTCTGTCACCTATATCGGCACAGTGCACTGCAGAGCATCCCTACCGCTGCCCCCTAATTCTAATTGTTGCCACGTGGGCAATCAGTGCCACGTGGGCGTATGTGGATGCGAGCAGACAGCGCTACATTATACAAGGCAGTCAGATGATGAGAATAGTCTGGGATGTGCACGCCTGGGGGTTTGGTGTGACTGCTGCACTCCGCTCAGCATCTAGGTCTCAACGTCGGCACAAAGCGGTGCGCACGTTCTCTCTCTGCAGGACCATCGTCGCTCATGCGTGCACTCCTCCGCTTCGCTCTCTGAAAGACCGAACTTGGAAGATTAAATGGTTCAGCTTTGCAACTAAACATGCACGAATCGCCCACGTGAGAGACTGATCGTCCTGGGCGCCAGAAGACGGGAGAGGAGGGTAGAGAACATAGGAGGCGGGAAGAGGAGAAAGCAGCAAAGAGGAGAGGAAGAGGAGGGGAGGAGGAGGGGAGGAGGAGGAGGAGGAGGAGGGGGAGGAGGAAGGGAGGAGGAGAGGAGGATGAGGGGAAGAGGAGGGGAGGGAAGGGCCCGCAGCTTGCGAGACAGTGGGATGATCAGCCCACTTCGTCAATAGGGGGGCTGAGGCGACTTTTGTCCAGGGAAAACACCGTTGGATGCTACCTGAGGAACCAAGACATCGTGATCCCGCCCCTTCAAATCCAAGCACACACCCGACCGCCATCTCCGCACTTTTCGAACGGACCGGTGTGCCCTCTCGTGGCGCCACCTCTTCGAAGTCCCAATGCATCGGGAGCAGTACGCAGGGCTTGGACCAGTGCAGTACATAGTATGTCGGTGGCAATCCTCCCTCACAGCACGGGCCCCGGTCGTTGGGTTGCCGCCATATGCACAGGGTAACAGTCTGACGAAGCCTAGAGGATTTAGAACCCTCCGTCAAGGAGTGTTGTGCCCCCCTGTGGGGGTTAGGGTTGCACCCTTCGTTGGGTTAGGGTGTTACCCCATCTTTAATTGGGGCAGGGGGATGGAGACGATGCAGCCTGTGAAGAAAGACACGTTCTTCTTCTTCGCTGGCACAATACATCACGACAGACCGGGGCTAATGCGAAATGTGCGACTGATGGTGAGCGCCCCCAACGTTGATCGTTTCCACAGAGCTGTTGCTCGAGGCTGCAGAAAGAATGACGCTGCTGTTTCTGCCTTGAAACACTTCTTCTCCCCGTCTTTCACCTGAAGCTCAACTTGGTGAAGCGCAGTGAAGGGAATTAGGTGACCCTGCCAAGCCGACGAGGTGCGGACCTGTATGAGCAATGGTACACCAACGCATCATCACCCGAACCGTGGCTTCCAACCGGTCGTGGGGCTCCGGATTCGATTGTCCCCTTCTCCTCGTGGTTGCTTCACCTCCACAGCACGCAATTAAGGATGTTTCGGTTTTTGCATCACAAGATTGGTTGCTCCGTCTCTGCGCGACACGATTGGTGGTGACCTCTGCTCCTCATGACCGGTCGCAAAGAGTGGCCACAAGGAGTGCAACCCACAAATCCAAACAGCCGCGAACACGAGTTATGCGATGGCGGGCTGTGGCCGGTGATGGAAATCAGGTGGCGCAGGCGCACGCCAACCGATCCGGCTATTTGATCCGTATGCCCTTGAGTAGCATCTTCCTCAAACCCTATAAACCTCGCCTTACCATAACTAAGCTAGGGCTTTGCGAGCTTTGCCTGGCGCTCATGTGCACGCCACACCGTGCATGTCACAGCCCCTTGACCGCGTACCAATGCGGCCTGGCTGCCCACATCTCCTGGTGCAATGGCGCTTAGAGCCTGAAGACGGTGGCGACTTCGAAGAGGCTGGAGGTTATTCTCAGTCCAGAGTCCAATCGGCTCCTCGCTCCAGTCACGCCCTCAGAGCTGTACAGTGCCGGAAGGTGTCCTAGATAGGGGTTGGTGGCTAAGGGGTTTATCGCGGGGCTGAGGAATGGCAGAAAACGGGTTAGTGGGGGACTACACCTACGAGATGGCGCGGTCGGTCTTCTGCTTGGCGCCGCCCGGGAAGGGGGGGGGTTGGGGAATGCGCTTCGGAGAGGCAGTGGTTGCCGGCTGCATCCCGGTGCTCATCCAGGACAATACCACTGAAGTCTTCGAGGAGGTGCGAAATTGCGGGGCGCCTGCCTCTCCCTTGCGGCCCGTCTTGGTCCAACTGAGAAGCCGCAAGCTCTTCGATTGTGTGGGGCGATGTGGTGCGCAACGGCCGCGGCAGTCAATTGGGCGTCCAGGAAAGTGGCATGCATCTTTGCCGCCCGGAGCTCGAAGCGGAGATCTTGTGTCCGAAAAAGTCCGAGAAAGATGGAACGAGCTCAGTGTGCAGATCTGTCGGGGCCGGCTCAGCTATCTCAGGCTCATGATATGCATCCTACGGGAGGGATGCAGATACTCCCTTACGACAGGTTCACGGTGCGAATTCCGGAGGCGGACATTCCGCAAATGCACACCATTCTGGCTGGTGCTCCCCCTCCGCAACAGCCCCTGTCACTGCACCTTCCCTTGCTACGAAGACCCAGGCATGCTCCCCAGCATCAGCCGAGCAAAGTTCCTTGTTCTTACGCAAAGCGGCCGAACTGTACAGCTCCTCCTCGGCATAAGGGAACGCGCCGCTCACACGCCAACTGCTTCCTGCGAGCGCACACGCGTATGCAACCTCTAGAGCCCCACCTGGAATCTCGGCCCGAGTCTCCCTCGTGCGTTGGTAGGCATACACAAGCGCCCTTTGGAATCCAATACCTTGCTCGGATTGGCGCCGCCTCCTGCTCATCACATCTCCACCGCCCCCTGTATGTTCGTCTGCCGGATTTGCAGGTATCAGCAACGCCACAATCGGCAGCATGCAGCGTGAACTGGCTTGTGTATACGAGGTGCGTTGACACCATGGTGTGCTCAAGTATATGAGCCAATCCTTACATGAGCCTCGATGGTTGTTGGCCCCAGGTGTCCCATGCCTTGCAGCTTCATGGGATGTGGCAGCCCCCCTACGGCGCATGCACTTGAGGCTGTTCTCTTCCCGCCTGTTGGGCAATTTCCATGAGGTACTGCGGAGCTGGGGTGTGTGGGAGAGGGTGCCGTTATGCGGAGGGTCCGCGCAGCATTTCCTATGGAGCAGTGTGATCGGCATCTATGGGAAAGAGGACGGCACCGGCGATGCGTTCGCTACAATGATGGCGATTCTTCACCGCCGATTGGATGGTACGTGCTGATGGGCACATCTTGACATCTTGAATTCTCGTGTGTGCCATTATCGGCACCAAAAGGGAATCGTAGGAATGTTAGGGCATGTGCCAATACGAGCTGCCCCATGTCAGCACATTTTGGGCCATCCTGGCATCTTTTGACAGACGGGCACATCGGATGATATCAGTCAAGGTCTGTGACTGATATTTAGCGGCTTAGCAGTAATCGTGATTTACTGATGCCCATCTGTGTTTACTCCGTTTTCAAACTCAAAAGAGACCGCATTGATCAAATACACTGCATTCCGAGTTGGGCGTTCATCTGCTCCGCGTGGCCTATTTTCGGCCCCTTAAGCATTTTGCCCATATGTTGCTGACCAATTTGAATTGCGATAGATGTATTCTCAATTTATATAAGTGTAGTGCTTCCGTTATGCTAATGCCGGGGCTCCAATACCTTTGAAAGCATTCGGCCCGGCTCAAAAGTCGTCGCGGTCGTCCGTGCAAAGTTCGGAGATTCCTGGGATGGAGGAGCAGGGTAAAAGAAAACGGGCTGAGATTTCTGAAAATATCCAAACCGGCATACGAGTAAGATTTCACCGCTGCAGTCCCAGTTCGGTCGGCATGGCGCGCCTTTGATCAGGAGACAGATGCTTGTTGTCGCCATGTGCACGGGCACGCCCTGTCTGATTGCACTGGTTCTTTCGAAAGTGGGCGCACGACAAAATTGGAGCGTTTGCTCAAAACTATCTGTCGGGGGGTCTGAGATGATGAGCATGCTGACACGCCACGAGCCTTTGTGTTTACCACATCGGCTGACAGAACACATATTTTTGCTGGGAATACGCACTATGCTTGAGTAAGCGATTAACTACGTCGCCGGAATGTGGTTGGTGCTGTTTCCTCCTCGGTGTTCAGCTTATTTTGATCACACCCAAAGTCCAAGATTGCCCATGATGGAAATGAAAGCCGAATGCGGCCACAGACGCAAGATGGGGGGTACCATTTGAAGCTACGCCCGATCGATCTAGAATGTCACCGGGTAGTGACTCCTAGATCTGATGGTAGAATATATGAAACAAGAAATGTGTCGCGAATATTTTGGAGACCTCGCTCATCAGATTTCACAGCTGCGGCCTCAGTTCGCTCAGCAGACGCATGTTCCTCTTTTTTTAATGTGCGCAATTAGCCTGCCTCCTTCCTTGCCATCCCCTGTTGTTATCATCGCCCCATTTGAGAAATCACCGCAAGCCCTGAGCTCGGGAGAGACGAATGTATTGCAGGGAAGGTTGGCCAATGGAGTACGGCGTGCCGGTGTGTACATGTCCCTCTGAATCGGCATGCATTCATCCTCCTGTTTCCAAATGATTGGCAATACATATGTCCGCTAATTCAATTGCATAGCCTTCATCGACATCCCAGAATGCGTACTAGCAGTTTTCAATCGCTGACTGGGACAGATGCCTTCCCACTGCAGAAAGGAGGGTCTTGCGCAGAGTATGCCGGTCACTTGCCATGCAAACACGAGATGGCAATCCGGCAAAAATATCTGCATGAATGATGCAAGTTTAAAGGTGGGCAGCCTCCTCGGTGATTTGTTCCTTGATAGCTCCTCCGGCCGTTGGTCGAAAAAGTAGGTCGTTGCTACTTCATCTTTACTTTCATTCCGTCTCTGCCACTCTTCCTGCTTGCAGTACGCCCACTCATCTTTGCCTGCTGATTCATTATGTGTACAGGCTGTGGCGAAGAAAGCCGGCACATCTATGAAGTTTTGGCCCATAGGTGGCGCTGCATGTGGTAGAGAAAGATTAAGCCCGTGTTAGCACTCCTCCTGTAGCCCGATGGGAGATGTACCTAGACAATATGTTTACGGGTGCGCATTAAACCGAGGGGTAGGCTGTGCCGGGCAATGTCTCGGTGACGCCAATAACGTGGGGATGTTGGTAACGAGCATCTGCTGTGATCTGAAGACCAATTAGACAATTAGAAAATAGGCAACGTAGAGGTTCGGTTCAAGATATGCAACGAATGCGTGGCGACCAAGGCATTCGTGTTTGAAAAGGAACTTTGGAAGAAACTGGGCGGAGTCGACCTAAGTATATCCAAAGTCTATCCCTTCACTTAGGCTGCCGGCAGGTGACGATGCTGATATCCAAAAGTGTCAAAATAAACGGAGAATAAATTTATTGTTCAAAATTGATTGATATTCGAATTTAGTTTACATGGGCGCACTTTATTGATCCATACCGTGTCTACTTTATCGATTTTAATTCCCACAATCACGCAGAACCAATATAGTAATTCCAAACGTTTATTGTTCTGGGGAAATATTTAATCAATTTCCATGGCACCTCTAAAAAATCAGTCCCCGCGGAAATTACGGAATTCTCTATGGTTTGGAGCACTTCGGGCGAGGCCGTGGTTTGTTGTGTCAGGGGTCACGACAGCCGTTGAATTCTTGATCGATAATTCAGATCCTGACGGTGCGGTAATGACCGTATGACACGATGATAGGAAATCGATTATGATCACATGATGACGATGGCATAATGAATGTGACATTGATGACATCGACAGTCACGGAGAGAGGATCGATTGATAATCCTATGACGATTCTCGGATGATTCCAGGGGGAAAATACCGTGAATCGGGTTAGGCGTTAAAAAGGGATCTTGACAACGTTTCGTTCTTCGTCTTGAATGTGTAAACAATAATAAACTCTGAATTCTGTATCATTGGGATATCACTGTATAATGGAAAAGTAAATCGTATTGGTTGATCGTCAAGAATAACGAAAGATGCCAGGTATCAAAGGATGTCACTGGGACAATTTGGTATCAGGCGCTTCACGCCCTCTTTTTAGCTGGGTGATGTAAGAGGCTACCGGTAATACTTACTGTTGACCGAAATAGTAACCAAGGAATGAGGGATGGAGGACTATGGAATCGACAAGAACGTGATGTTATTTCCCCCAAAAGCTCATCGTATTCATCAAAGAGGAAAGTGATCATTGCTGCATTCATATTGCTACTTCCTAAATATACTTCGCTCCAGACGACATAGCTACTATAAAACAAGTGAGAGCTGAATGTTAACTACACTTCTTCCCGGACCATACCTCTCCACCGCTCCGATGTTTAGAAGGCAAACTGCCCCGAAGTTTTATATAATCCGTTCAGCTCTGCGTCCACCATATCGGCAGGGCGATCCGGGATGGCCTACAATCCTTATGAAGCACTTATTGAACTCAAGTTTCGAAAAAGAATCTCAAGAATCTTCTTTGGTAGGCTCGAGGCCGAAGCGCTCCTCCTGCTGCTTCAGATAGAACTCTTCGACTTCTCCACAGTCTTGAACAACGATTGCCTCACTCGGAGTGTCATCTGGACTCCCCTTGCCTTCGATCTTGTTCACGAAATCCATCCCATATAGCACCTCGCCGAATACTACGTGCTCCCAAAAACATCCACCTCAGCAAGCTACCATGCAGCCAGTCAAATCTACGGTGCAAAAGGGAAGATGTTGGTCCGTGTCCAACCTCGAATTTACAACCACGCACCGAGGATCTGACCCTCAGAGCAGCCCTGCAGGGAAAAGTGCAACTTCACATGGGCTCTCAGATGACCTATCAGCTAAGTTTCTGGAGGGTGTAGTGCCATAGAAGCCACAACGAGGGGGCAAACGTCCGACACTCAAGCCGACCTCCTTGGGGGCGAATGACGATCAGATTTGACCAGAAAGCACACCACATGTCACACACCAGAGACAAAAGAAACCACAGGCAGCCACGACTGTTACTGAAAGCTGCCACTCCTCTCTTTACAACACTACACAGACGGGGAGCCGGCTACAGTTCTCTGTGTGAATGCTTAGCTTCGCAACGATGCACAAACGATCGATATTCGCCGCTATCAAACCACCTGAGAAATCCTACTGGGCAGCACAATTTACCCACACCGGGGATAAAAATCTTCCGCGTCCACTTTGGAAACAAACGTGGTCCCATGGGGACTGTGTGTTATGCTGGCTCCGCACCGATTTTTTACCAAAGTTTGATCTAATAATTCTGTTGGGCTGCTGATATAATTATCTGGATGGGGAATCAGATGATCCGACACAACCTGTTAGAGTCCCAGAATTTCCGGGGCCAGCTGAAAGCCGCGGGCGAGGCACCGTGCTTCTACGCAGCGCAGCGCGGGGCGGCCTTCAGGGGCCCGTGCGCGTGATCGAGCCTTAGTTAAGGCTGTGGCTCAAGCTCCCATGGTAAAGAGGAAAGTGCACCCTCACGCACGTGCGCCTGCGTGCGTCGTTGCGCGAGGGGAGACTGTGGCAATGGCTCCTGCGTTTGTGTCGAGGGCCGATTGACACATTTTAGGACATACGCTGGCGCCTGAGATTGAATGGGTGTTGACAGCGATTCTAGCTCGCACGTTTAAGCGAAGGCGAGCTGTGATCAGCATCCTCCTCGCGCGCATTTATTTCCCCGCACGCCGTTCGCCTTTCGGTGACTCAAATTGAGCGAGATGGGCGCTGCGGGGCGCTGCGGGGCGCTCGTGGTGCTGGCAAGCGCTCGCGCAATGTGCCGGCCTCGGCTCCCGTGTCACTGGCTGTCTTTGGGCCCTAAGAATGGCCAACTGTTCACTTTCGCCAACCCGGCACACTATTGTTGTTTGGTTCCCGAATTCGGTTCACCGTTACAAGCATGCCCACGTGTCGGGGGCAACCTGTCAGACCGAGAAGAGTCTGCCACGTGTCGGGGGCAACCTGCCAGACCGAGAGGAGTCTGCCACGTGTCGGGGGCAACCTACCAGACCGCCGAGAGGAGTCTGCCACGTGTCGGGGGCAACCTGCCAGACCGAGAGGAGTCTGCCGTGGTGAAGGAGCCCCAGAGGGACTCCCCCGTGGTGCGCCGTCCAGGTAACCAGGCACGCTGCCTGTGGGTAGTTCTGCCGTTCGTGTTCCTCCCAGAGGTATTGGGCTGCGTGTGTGTGTGTGTGTGCGTGCGTGTGTGGGTGTTTATCCTTGGACGTTGGCATCCCGTAACCACAGAAGATCAGCTGCACTATATACCCACGCCGGGGATCAAATAATAATTATAAACACACACTTCGGAACACTCACCCAGAATTTCCGGAGCTTTGTCGTGAAGAATGGGACTCCCTAAGCCTTGCACAGCCATTAGAGCGCCTGTGTGTGTGTGTGTGTGTGCAAATGCTGAGCTTTGGGCCGGTTTCCAAATGGCCAATATCCGCCGCAATGATCAAACCACCTGAAAACCCTACTGGGCTGCACTGTGTGTCCACGCCGGGGATCACAAACTTCAGCATCCACTTCGAGACATTTATCCGGAATTTCCGGAGCTCCACGGAGAATGAGATCCCCTTCGCCTCACTGAGCCATCTGAGTACGTCTGAGTCTGCTCCGCCTGCCCGATGAAACTGACCCGCCAAAGCTGGCTTGCATTCACCCTTCGAGCTGCTTCAGCTAACCCCCAACCACCAAGCCGCTGCTGCGAGCTCCCACTGCGCACTCTAACTGCCCTATAGCCACGTTCAACACCAGCCTGATTACCCACAACTTGCCAAGTTTTTCGATGTGACTTTCCGAGGGATTGAGAACGGTGAATTGCCCGTTCCTCTAGAATCCGAGCAGCTGCCAGCTGATTGTGACTGCAGCCCTCTACCCCCAACACTTGCCCCATCGTGCCGCCGAGAACCTTGCTTCTGCCGAGCACTCTGTCGGTAGGCCAAAAATAATGGTTGGCTCCTGCGCACTGGATCTGCGGCTCGCCTGCCATTCTGTGCCGTCTCAACCTGGGGTCCCATTTCCAATGCCTGATCCCGAGCCCTATTGGTGGCCAATAGCTCAGGAGACGGATGCCGCCGATCCGACAACTCTTCATCACTGTTCGTTCCAGAGCGGCAAGCAAGTTCACTAGTTGAGGTGAGCACGAGCTGACGAGATGCCACATATTGCTGTATGCTTGTGCTACCAGTTGTAATTTGTCATAGTTGTCGGCAACTCCCAGGCTCTGAGGGGTCTAGCGTGTCGCGTGTGTCTGTGTACCCCGATGTCCCACACCAATGGAACGCTCCCATTCCACTCCCCTCCCCCGCCCCCCCTCACAGCCCCAAGTCAATACCCCCCCCTCCCCACCTCGTGTGGTGTGAACTTAGCATCCGGTGAAGTCCCTCCACTTGTACGCGTGTACCCCAAATCACGTGCAACCTCCGCCTCTACGAGCCGGCACACGCGATCACGAGCCCTTGCCATCCCCGCAACACCCTTCTCGACAAGCTCCAAAGCCCGCGCCGGTGAACAAGCCCCACTCTCCAAGGGGCTGCCTATCGGTACTCTCCCATACGCCCGGTCCTGCGTCAAGAAGTGACCCTCCGCATACGACGACAGCAGCGCCTTCTCCTTTCCCAATATATCTGCAAGGCCCTCCAAGAACCGCGCTCAAGGAACCGGCTGGAATCGCTCGCCTCCCACCTCCCACATCCAAAGTCCCCGGGCTGCCTGCCAGCGCTCACGTCGTCGTGCATCGGCGGAGTCGAGGGCCTCGATGAACTGCCCTTTGGTATCGTCCTCGTCGAGCGTGTTCTTGCGCCTCGCGGCGGCGAGGGCGGCATTGAAGTCCATGATGGCGCTGTTGGGGTCCACGCCGAAGTCCACCGTAACCGATAGAAGGTCGGTGGCGCCCTCCGGAAGGGCGCGTCCGCGTGCATGAGCTGGTGGACGAACTCCAGTCTTCCCAGCATCCTGCGGGAATGCCTGCCCCGATCCCTCCCGAATCCAGTTCGCGGCGGGAGAGGTAGGTTGAACCAGCAACTCCAACGTGTGGAAAAGAGACGCTGGTTCGACTCCTACCGAACTGTCACGGTGGCTTGCGTCGTCGAGGGTGAAGAGAGTCACGAACTAAGAATCCTCAGCTCGGAAGGCCTCCTGCAGAGTGGGTACCAGCTTGGTGAGGAGGGTGGCTGCGTTCGGCTCGTTCCCATGGAAACGCTCTTCTTTTCCACCGAGGCATTTATTGGCTTCGAACTTTGCCGCTTTCTCGTCGAAACGTGTGCGGATCAAAGTTCGTACCGCTGCCACAAGTGTAGCAGCAACGGTGTTCGCTGCCGGCGGAGCTGCAGCAGCCGGTGTCGCGGGTGTGGCCGCATATCGCGCAACGACCTGGTCGAATATCGTCACTAAGTTCCTCCGCCTGGAGGGGGCGCTTGAAGTCGCGATCTCGTGGCAGCAACCATAATAAGGAATGGCTGAAGGGGTGGAGCGAGTGGCGGGGTTCGGAGGGCGACAACGGTGGGGCGGGCGGCCCAAACGTAGAGGCTGGAGGGGCTGGGCGGGGAAGGTCGTTAATGTCAATGGAGTCGTGTGGCCCGAACGGATCCCGGGAGTCGAAGGTGGTGTGCCAAGGCGACCGAACAATAAACAACCGAATCCTGCCGACGAAAACCAGATCGCAAAACTTCCTAACATTTGTCGTACCCGCGCGGTAGCCCAATCAACCCAAGATTAACCCATACGGCCCGTACCGCGCGTGCCCCCCTAGCGTCCACTCACTCCATCCCAAGAGTCAACGTTTAGCCAAGCATGGCTAAGTCGCAGTGTCTCATAAAAACGTGCGTCGGCTCAAACCTGCTAGATATAACAGTCTGAATATATATCTATGGTGAACCCTAATAACTTCAGGGGTTTGACTTATCAGAATGTAAACTGATTATGATGAAACGAATAACGGATACCCCGAACTATACAGATCGGGTACTAGGTTTCGACCTACGGGTGACGGCCACCAAGACTACTCTAGGAAGTGGGAGGTGACAATTTAGGTGTCACAGTGTCAAATCAGGCAGATGTTGGGAAAATATCCCAAACCGTCGGGCAGCAGAGAGGAAGCCCCGCCGGCCTCAAGGAATCTCTCCACAATCAGACACCGAGGCTGCTCCAAGAAGTCAGAAATCCGGCACAAAACAACGGGATATGAGATGAACGCAATACCCTGCGAGGTTCTGCGCAGGCACACCCCATCCACATTCCCATACGCATCGCATTGTAAAAATAGGTAGTCCGCCAGAACAGATACAGAGGGATCAGGACAACAGGTGATGAAGACACTACACAGTGCGCCGCCAAAGAAGAATGAGTTTGTCTTAACAATTCGGGATATTATGCCATGACACATACTGTATCACGATTGAAGTTGTGATATCTTCAATCGTGAATTCGCAATCGTCTACAAAATATAATTGACAATAATAATATGCCTTTCGGCTTGAAACGAGCCAGATTCATTGTATTAATCAGATGTTATCGCATCATTGATTGGTGTTGGATATGATGTACTCCGTATGAAACCGTTAAATTCAAACATGAGCTTTCGCCCAAGACACTCCAGACTCCACCTGGTAAAATGTTGCAGGGAGCAGGGAGCAGGGAGCAAGACGTGAGCAGGGAGCATCGGTCACGTTGAGCACTTTTATGTCAAAATCATAATTCGGTATTCTACTTACGACCCATATTAAAAGGTGTGAATCAGATGTTATCGCATCATTGATTGGCCGATTATGCGCGATCGGCTCGATAGAACCTAAGGTAGGACAGGTGAGATCGGCAGAATTTTTTCAAAAAAATCCAACGCCATGCAGACACACTTTGAGGGGTAGTTCTTGCGGTGTGACATGCCGTGATGCCATTTTTTTCCAGGAAACCTGTTTCGCTCCTATACGGGAAACGAAATGAGAAACAGCATTTGTTTGAAAAACCTGCAAAACCGAATCTTCTTGCGACACGACAAATAAAAAGGCCATACAACAAATAAGAGACGCTTCCCGATATTGCGCCATATCCCTGAAAAACTCTTGTCACGTCAGCAGGACAGTAACACTGCTCCTCATACTGCAAAACATGCAATGCAACAATCTAATTTCCCCTGAACACGCGGCACCCGAATTAAAACAATAAAATTAATAATATAAACGAAAAAACTGAAATCGGCAGCCGTGCGATCAAAACACCCTCTACCAATACGCGATATTATATTGCGGCTGATTTGGCATGCTCCCATTGGTGAAAACCCCTGAAATAGGAATAACATACGAAAGGCTGTGTTGTCAGAATGTGTCCATGGATAAACTGTCGGTTGCCCGTTATATGGGCTTACGGGTTAGGGCTCAGGACCGATGATGCTCATACACACGGCTAGATGACTCATGGAGGCAGCAAATTTTGCCCCCCATAAGGGGGGACAACAGTACCATCTCTTGTCACCTGTGCCCGGAGGCACAGCGTGAGCCGATATGTCTATGCGTCCGTATGTGTGTCATCGGGGGTAATCTGGGATTGGCACGATGACAGTGAGATTAGGCTTGAAACCACGATGAGAATGAATACCAGATGTCCGGGGTATGACAGTATGACACTATGACAGTATGACAATATGACAGTATGACACTATAGTAGTATGACAGTACTGTGGGGGGTGTCATCGTGGAACTCAGTCAGACCCTCGAAGAATGGTCAGATTCGCATCGGGGTTGAAAAGACAATGAAATCGAATATCAGATATTAAGGTTATGACAGTATGACAGTATGACGCTATGACATGACAGTATGACAGTACAGTAGTATGACAGTACTGTGGGGCAGTCATCGTGTCAGCCTGTCGGCATAACATCTGAATCGAGAATGACGAATCGGAATTAGAAATGAGATCGGATCGGGAACTGAACGTTGAGCCGAAGTGTGACATCGGCTCTCGAGTGGTTGACCCTGCAACCTGAGTGACGAGTGAATAAGTAGAGCACTTGAGAAGTGTTTAGCCTTCAGAACTCGGAACCGAATTATCGTTTGTACCTCAATCTGGCCCTGATCCAGTATATTATAAAAATCCGAATTGTGTACCTTTGCACGTTCAATCAAAAACATATCTCCGAGCATCTGTCGTCGTGCCCCTGGCACATTTGGTATCAGCGTGCTGCGATTTCGCCTCTGCGCAACTCGCCCACGGGCCTTTTGTAACTTCCGTTGTAATACAGGGGGAGAGCTGCACTTCCGGATATCTGGGCGCAATTTTAGCCTCCGTAAGTACGTTTTTTTTCGTATACAACGGCCGTATCCTTTGGAAAACATCTCCAAAACTTCATATTTTCGCCCCTTAACACTGGGGGCCCAACCAGGCTCAAAAAAGTCAGCATTCGTTTTCCGATCTTAACTTCCAAGTCTGCCCCAGGCTACAAACAACCGTCAGGGAGCACCCTAAAGGGTTTCCCCGGTTTATAGTAGCCAGGAAAACCTCATAGCCCACTTTCTAGAGCCTTAAAAAGGCGAAAAACAGCCAAAAACAGCCCAAAATAGCCGTTTTAGCCCGTTTTCAGCCTACCCCGAAACCTTCCACAGTAGCCCCCACCACCAAAAACTCCTTCCCCAGACCCCATAGGACACCCTAGAACCCCCCAATACCGCCCTCACGGCCACCAGCAGCTGGGAAAGCCCCCCAAAACAGCACTTTTAGTGGCTTCTGGACAGTTTCTGGACAGTTTCTGGACACCTCTGGTTTACCCTCTGGCTGGAATATTTTGGGAGTGTACGAAGTCCGGTTACCTTCTGGGACCTTGCTGAGCTTTCTGGGACCTTGCTGAGCTTTCTGGTTGCAGTTCCTTGACCCCTGCCTGCATACATAGGCACTTGAAATCTGTGTCGCGGAGCCCTGGCGAAAATTTGAGTTCGCCGGTGCATGGCAGTACCCCCTTCGCCAGAAGAATACAGAAGAGCGTGGTGGAAACAAGGACCCATCAAGTGGGTATTCCCCCCAGACCCCACCTACCCACCAGCAGGCGCCTTCTGGCAGAGCGGTCCTTGGAGCGGTCCTCCTTCCCCCTCTTCCTCTGACGACGAGGAGGAGAACTGAGCGCCTGGATATAGTCACGCTGGCTATCCCACCAAGATACCACAACTGGGTGTGGGTTCAGATTGGAAACCTTCTCTTCCGCTACCCGAACTCCCAGGACCTGACAGTCTTCCCCGCGCTCCCTGGCTCATATCCAGTGCAAGGAATCGAAGAGTGGCCTTGGGTCCCCCCATCACCGCCTGGAAGTCCCGCCCCTTCGCCTCCAGCGAGCGACATCGAAGAGGACGAGACTAATTAAATAAAAAAGGCGAGCACTCACCACTTTGCTCACCTGTGGCTATTGCCACACCCAGTCCTTGATCTCAACCAGCTCAGCAATCAGGATGTCACAGCAGACATCAGAGGCATTTCCCAGCATGAGTGTCAGCACAGAGCAGCTACACCACACTCTGTTCTCTCCCATAACCTTCCCATCGCCCACCACATATGCTTCCGCTCACCCCATTCCACACCCAGGCACCACCATGCCCTACACAGCGGTGCCCCGCCCTTATACTATGCCGGATGGCACCCCCGCACAGGCTGTATGGAACGGCGTCAATTGGGTATTACCCCAATCAGCGCCCCTCGCTGGGGGAGTATCACCAGTGCCGTTCACACTGGGAACCCATCACCCCGTGGGCGCATATCCCACACCGTTCCAACAACAGCTACAACAGCAGCAGCAGTGGCTCGCGTACCAGCAGCAGCAACAGCAGTGGCTTCAACAGCAGCCACTGGAACCGATGCAGCAGCAGTTACAGCAGCAGCAGTTACAGCAGCAGCAGCTACAGCAGCAACAGCAGCAGCAGCAGCAGCAGCAGCAACAGCAACCGCAGCCGCCACAACTGCCGCAACATCGACCACAGCAGCCCCATCAGCTGGCACCAGCCACCTCCGCGCTTCATGACTCAGGCGCGGATCCCTCATCGCTGCAGCACTTCATCAGCATCGGCGCCGCGGCCCTGCCGGACCCTCTGCAGGTACCCCTTGACAGCGGGGTTCAGCAGAACGTCTTGGGCGGTACCCAGCTCTTGGTGCGTCACCTTCCCGCGGTGGCGACAACCTCAGAGACTCGCCGGCGTCGGCGTTCCCGAAGGGCATCTTCGGGCCCTGCGACACATGGCAAGCATCTCCCAGGCCCAAGCCACGCACCTGATCACTCTGACCCCGACTCCGGCACGGACATCAGCCGCACCAGCACGGGGACCAGAGGCAGCCGAAGCACGCAGGCACGGGCTGAGCGCAGGCGGAGGGCCGCCCACAGGTCCGGCTCTGACTCGGACGCGAGCAGCCGAAGTGAACACATTCGCAGAGAAGTCCTAGCGGCAGTACAGGCCCTGGACATCTCCGCGGTGCTCTCGAGAGGACTCGCGCTGCCTGGTGCGACGACATCGGCAGGAGCCTCCCCACCAGGCGACCCTCAGGGCAGCGCACAGGGCCTACGGCGGACCATCTACACGAGGCAGACGCTGTCGCCAGCGTAACCCCTCCAGTGCCTCAGACCGCCGCTGAGACCGCTCCCGCCGAACCTCCCACTCAGGGCCGGCCAAATCCCCATAACATGATGGTGGCCCGCCGGCGACAGTCGATGGAGACGGTGGTGCACGGCGGTGGCAATCCCGACTCAGAGCCCAGAGACTCCAGCCAAGCGACTCGCCACCAGGCCCCCCTAGTGATCCACCTCAGGATCCCCCTGACGATCCCGCACCAGAGCCCTCCTACCCTCAGTACCCAGAGGTCAGAGCCCTCTTCGTCACCCACGATGGTGGGTCATTGTGGGTGCACCAGTCAGCTGGGGTGCGAGGCGCGGCAACCGTCTCCCTACCATGGGACGAACGCCGCCGGGCTGGGGTGCAGGGCGACGCCATCTTGTTCAGGATCATGCACCTGCTGGGAGCGCCGCTGACTGCATATGCGCGCATGGGGGGCCGGCTACACCATGCACCCCTACCCCTTACCAACCCTCGTGTGGAGACCTGGGTCCTTATGGTCGACCGCGAGGTCATGGATATGGCAATGGGGGACCCAGCCGCGGCCAATGTGCGGTCTACCAGCATGGGGCAGCCAGTATGGGAGTGGATCCCTGCTACTGCGCGGGAGTCGGAGATGCAGAACTTCGATCAGGACGGGCTCGCCGCGTGGTCGGAGGTCAGCAACTCCGATTGGTACCGGAGCATGAGCGTGGTGGCCGCACAACCATCCACACCCCTGCCCTTCCATACACCTCTTCCACTCCCCGCACCACCGTCAGCCCCTGCATTACCGCCCACTCCGACCGCAGTCCCCACAAATCCCGCGCCTGCGCCTCCGCCCGCGCATGCCCCGGGACCACCACCCCCTGCCCGTTTTCCCCATTCCGCCACCGCAAACCCCGTTCACCCTGCCGCTGCCGTGAACCCCGTTCACTCTGCCGCCGCTGCAAACCCCGTGCTCTCTCCCAGCGCCACCCCCTTTGTTCCAGGCATCGTCCGTCTGCCGCAGGGCACTAACCTGCGAGCATCTCCAGACGAGGTCCGCCTGGAGCACAAGACCAAAGAGATGGTGCTAAAGCTGGTCAAGAGCGTCACCAGGTTCCCCCGCTCCGCGTCCGACACAAAATCGGCCGACAAGGAGGGCCTCCTGACGCAGCTGGAGCACTACTCCCACATGGTGCGGAAGGTATTCCAGGAGGCCATCGTGATCGAAGCACCGACCACTCCCAGTTGTACGCCATCAGTATCAGAGTACCAGGCGAGTGTGTCAAGCCTTCTTTGGAGCTTCAAGGAGTACACTCTTCAAGACCAGCAGAGAAAGTTCTTGGAGCGCGCAGCGGGGACCTTTGGGTCCGAGCAAGCTTGGCACCAACGCTACGGGGACCTGGATGTGTTCTTTAGCGATCTGGCGGTGTGCTCTCTGACGCAGGCCTACCTAGAGAACGCACACGGCGAGGCCATTGCCCTGAAGCAGGCGGTGAGCGAGACCGCGGCGGAGTATTTCTCGCGACTGGAGACCCGCATGGCCTCCGTCAACTTCTTGGCCGGCAGAGTCCCAAATTGCGTGGAGATGACCAACTTGTCGATGCTCTCCACGTACCGCCGGGGGCTGAAATATGCACCCAAGGTGATGCGGCGCCTGAGAGCCATCCACTTGGATGTCTCCAAACCAGAAGAGTGGGAGAGGAAGGCCGTCGCTGACGACATCCCAGGCACCCACAACGCCTTGTTGAAGATTCGGGAAGTTGCTGAGGAGGTGGAGAGCGACATTGACACGGAGGCGGCTCAGAGGCGCTCTCAAGACCGTCCTCCCCGTGCTGTTTCCTTCGCTAACCCACCACCTCGCACCCCCTTCTACAGGCGTACCCCCTCTTCGAACCGCCCAGCTCTTGCCATGCTGGAGAACGGGCCTGCCACCACCGTCGCCGCGGCAGTGACTCCTTTGCCACCACCACCTGGCCTCTCCCGCCCTGATGCTCCGAAAGTCCGCCGGTGCTTCGCCTGCGGCTCTGCGGAGCACATCGTCCGTAACTGCACGGACGAGGCTAAGCTCAAGGAGTGGAGGGCCAATGCACCCGCTCGACTGGCGAACTCCCCTGGGTATGTAGCCGCCGTCGTTTGGGCCATCGAGCAGCAGGAGGACATCTCCTCGGTGGATGGCGTCCCAGAAGAGTTCTCCGAGGAGGTCCTGGCTCTCGCTAGGAACTCATGAGACTGATGGGTGTGAAAGTGGCTCGTACCACGCCGTACAACCCTCGGTCTGACGGCCAGGCAGAACACAGCAACAGAGTTATTGAGGACATGCTCAGGTCCTTTGTTGACGCCAATGTGGAGGACTGGGATCTGTTCACCACTAACGTGGAGTTCGCGATCAATGACTCCAGGAGTGAATCTACTGGCTTCACGCCGTTTGAACTGGTGTTCGGGTTCTCGCCGCTGTCGCAGTTGGATCTTTTCCTGGAGGCCGCGCAGTCCACCGCCGGACGACGAACTGGGGGAGTAGGCACCGCACACGAAGTGGCTGTGAAATTTTCGTCGCAGCTGCGGGACGCCAGGCAGCGGTTGGAGCTGGCTCAACAGCGACAGCGCGAACAGTTTGATCGCAGACACGGGCAGCGGGAGTATGCTGTTGGAGATCTGGTCTGGATAGAGGCGAAACACCTTACGGAGAAGGTGATGGATCGCTCCATCTGTAGGAAACTGACCAAGCGCTGGCATGGACCAGTTCCTGTGACCGAACGCTTCTTCAGCGATATACAGATGACCATGCCCGAGGCCGACAGAGGAGCTCCAGTAGCCTACCGCCTACGCCTCCCTCCTCACTGGCGGATTCACGACGTGTTCGCTCAACATCGCCTCAAACCGTACACCAGCGGTCAAGATGCTTTTGCCGCACGCGATCACCTAGCAGTACCTGAAGAGGTGGTAGTAGACGGTCAGAAGGAAGCACACGTTGAGCGTATCCTTGCACGTCGAGTGCGGTCTGTTCGAGGAAAGGAGGTGGAAGAGTGGAAGGTTCGCTGGACTGGCTACTCCAAAGCTCACGACCAATGGAGGACGCGTGACAAACTTGAACGCGGAAGTCCACTTCAACAACTTCGTGAATTCGAGCAAGCGAGACTGCACATGGAAGCGCAAGTCCGCGACGAAGCCACTCGGCGACGCGAGCAGCGTGGCCGCCACTCCGCTCAAGCCGGAATGACACTGGCCCACCTCATCACCAATCCCTGCGATGAACTGGACCAGCTCGAACAGATGGAAGATGATATCCCCCTGCCGTGGGAACGCCAGGAGCGCGTGGAAGATGGGTCGTTGGCACTGGTGACAGAGCTGCTGGCAATACAGGCAAAGACAACCCGCACGCCCAGGATTCTCGTACTTTTCAGCGGTACTGGCTCAGTAGAGAGGGAATTCCTAAATTGCTTCCCCTCCGCCTCAGTGGTGACCCTCGACTCCGGGCATATCTGGCAACCCACTCATGTGTGTGACATCCTGCAATGGGACTACAAGCAATACCCGCCTGGATTCTTCGATGTTATTTGGGCAAGTCCCCCCTGCAGGCAGTACAGTCAAGCGCGCACCACTGGTGGACCCCCTGACCTTCCCCAGGCTGACAAAATCGTACGACGAGCATTGCAGATCATTGACTACCTAGAGCCAAAACATTGGTTCATGGAAAACCCCAGAGGTCGCTTCCCTAACGCGCTACGGCTTCGCCCTATGATGCGCCAGCTTCCCCCACCGCTGGTGTGTACCTACTGCATGTATGGTACGCAGTACATGAAACCCACCTGCATATGGACGAACTCAGCACCACCCTCGCCCCTGCTACGCTGTACTACTTCGACACCGTGTGCGTGCAGATGGGCAACCGGTGCTCACCCAGAGACTGCTCAGCTTGGACCTCACCCGCAGCAGACTGGAGCAGGTCAATCTGCGAGTGTATACCCCGTACCAGCACTACTGCTACGACAACTTTTCCGACATTTACGCCTCCGCGACACTGAAGACCCGCTTTAGATTCCAAGTGGCACCCTTCTTCTTGAAAGTGGTGCCCTGGTAGCGGCAGGCGAACTATGCTCGAAGAGGAACCAGAGAACCTAAGAACTGGAAACAGCAAGGAACCAGAGAACCTAAGAACTGGAACTTAGATGGGTACCTTAGCGGAGTGATCCCAGGAGGTAGACCACTCCTAAGGGGGGGAGAGTTGTGCCCGGAGGCACAGCGTGAGCCGATATGCCTATGCGTCCGTATGTGTGTCATCGGGGGTAATCTGGGATTGGCACGATGACAGTGAGATTGGGCTTGAAATCACGATGAGAATGAATACCAGATGTCCGGGGTATGACAGTATGACACTATGACACTATGACAGTATGACAGTATGACACTATAGTAGTATGACAGTACTGTGGGGGGTGTCATCGTGGAACTCAGTCAGACCCTCGAAGAATGGTCAGATTCGCATCGGGGTTGAAAAGACAATGAAATCGAATATCAGATATTAAGGTTATGACAGTATGACAGTATGACGCTATGACAGTATGACAGTATGACAGTACAGTAGTATGACAGTACTGTGGGGCAGTCATCGTGTCAGTCTGTTGGCATAACATCTGAATCGAGAATGACGAATCGGAATTAGAAATGAGATCGAATCGGGAACTGAACGTTGAGCCGAAGTGTGACATCGGCTCTCGAGTGGTTGACCCTGCAACCTGAGTGACGAGTGAATAAGTAGAGCACTTGAGAAGTGTTTAGCCTTCAGAACTCGGAACCGAATTATCGTTTGTACCTCAATCTGGCCCTGATCCAGTATATTATAAAAATCCGAATTGTGTACCTTTGCACGTTCAATCAAAAACATATCTCCGAGCATCTGTCGTCGTGCCCCTGGCACATCACCCCTCGACTCGATGTGTCACGTCATTGTTGCTTCGTTCACGCTCCGATAGGAAAACCCCGAAGTTATTTTATTATCTCATCTTAGTTTGCCACACCTTGAGTTATCACAGTCTGCTTCACAATGGTTTGGGAGAATGTGTGTGTGTGTGTGTGCTAATCCGTGTGACTCCTTTGGCGCCCCGTAGCCACATAAGACTGCACTATGTACCCACGCCGGGGATCAAAGGATTCAGCACACACTTCGAGACACTCATCCGGATTCTCCGGAGCTCACTAGTGAAGAATGTGTGTGTGTGTGTGTGTGTACAACATATATGTTGTATATCGACTACCAATGTATGACAAGCATAACCCTGCACATACAAACAGCTATACATGGGTTCCACTCTTGACATCACACACACATCAATAGTGATATCTCAAACATTCCGATCGTCAAAATCGTATTTATGAATAAATGCAGGACTTTGCAATCATCGACCAGCAGGCACGCGCCTTATGCTAATCAAAGAAACTTACTTCTCAGCATGGTGCAAGCAACAACTGAAACACGTACGTTGAGTTTACTTGACCATTTTGTCACCTGAAAATAAACTCCCAAAGCATTTAGTTAGATTAAGGAAAAGTATGTCTTGGCGCACACCTGCACGAGCATGATGGCATACAATCAATTTAGCCCCTCTCAGTAGTTTTGGACACCGTTTGCATGCACGCGCCACATACGCATGCAGACCCGCGCACACTCAGATAACTTCACCAGCAAGCCTGTACGGAACATTTCAAACATATAGAAATTCAGGCCGAGGCACATAAAGAAGCTCCACTAGAAGGGACACTCTCACAGCAGAAAGCACAATGTGAGCACATTTCAAGTCCGTGACACGGCCGAGCAACACACCTCTTGGCAACGTACTTCTGGGAGATGCGGTACTTCTGGGAGATGCGCACATTGTTTGGAACATTGATTTTGGCCGTGTCTGCATGTAACACAAATGGCCAGACCACCATGAGTGAGCCTCAGCTTAGCTTTGGGCCTCTGAAGCAGTGACCAATCATCATACCATAGGGTTTGGGTGGTACCGAGCAAGCAGTGAGCGCTTAGGAATGTGTGATGCCTTTTAAATACTTGAACAACCGGATAGACGCAAAACACTTCAGCAACCACCGAAACACCGCGAAGCGATTCCCCCCTTTCCTACTGCACTCACCTTCTCCTCCTTGAGCTCCTGCTCCACCTCTCGAAGCTGCTCGGTGAGGGACGACTGCTCAGCGCGCAGGTCTGAGATGAGCGCCTTCAATCCTTTACCCTGAGACGCGGTCCGAGTGATTTCCCGCAGACTGCGCTCCGCCTCCTCGATCAAGGCACTTTTTTCTTGGACACTGCTCTCCAGTGCAAGGACCTTACCGCCCATTCCAAGGAGCTTTTGCTCCATGTCTGACACTTTTCCCTGTGCAGCGACGGCCTGCCGGCTCGTGTTCCTCGCTTCCGTCTGCAGGCACAACAGCACCCACCAGATCTTTGGCACGTCAAGTGAAATGAGCCCGGCAATCAACCAGGAGGAGGAGCCAGCATGCAGAACAAGGGCCTCGGCCGTGACATGATGCCATGCTCATCTCAAACGAGCAGCAGCAGTCGATCATTTCACCAAGTGCGGCATGGCGGAGGTCAGTCTTGGACGATGCACAGTCTAGCAACCTCCGCAGCCAATGCGGGAAGGTGCACGTCTCAGGAGAAAATGCCTTCTGGAGCGCCGCGTGGGTCATCGCTCTCGGACGCGGCAGGCGGCGTCGCTCTCTCCAATGTGGTGCACTACTTCACTCCCGGCTGCTGCGCGCCGCGGCTGAGCGCAGGCCACGTGGCGTGCAATGGTGCACGGCAAGCCGCCTTATGCAAGCTCCGTGCAGCAGCAGCTGTGACGGGCCTTGCATCTAACTCCACCATCGGTCGTGTGAGTTGTGCGATAGCAAAGGGCTGCTGTGCCTATCCGGCTGGGCCACTTGCACCCTGCATCACTGTGTCTGTCCAGCTGGGCCACTTGCACCCTGCATCACTGTGTCTATTCAGCTGGGCCATTCGCACCCTGCACCACTGTGTCTATCCAGCTGGGCCAATCGCACCTTGCATCACTGTGTCTATCCAGTGGCCAATCGCACCCTGCATCACTGTGTCTATCCAGCTGGGCCATTCGCACCCTGCATCACTGTGTCTATCCAGCTGGGCCACTCGCACCCTGCACCGCCCTGGCAAGCCAGCTAAGAACGTAATCTCAGGACACCAAGGCGCAGCTTCTCGACTTGCCTTGTGCTTTTCGACTTGGAACTCTAGACTGTAATTTTGGTGGAGGCTACGATCCAGCTGGCCTTGCTTCTCCTCGATTTCGAGCTTTTGCTCGATGACTGTCCGCTTTGCATCGACGAGTTCCTTCTTCCGCTCGTGAAGCGCCTTCCTCAGGACCATCGCCTCCGACTGGAAGGCATCCAGCTGATGCACACCGCCGGCCAAAAGTGAGCAACCGCCACGCGCGCGCAAAGATCAGAGCATGCCTACAGGCGCCCACTTTGACCCAAGCAGTTCTGACTGGGACCCCACAGGCTTCCTCGTTCGTTCATCCCGACTCTAGGTGCGGTGCCTCCAGGGACGAGAGCAGCTGAGATCTACCAGTCCCAGGCACGCGAGCTCGCCAAGCTCACCTCATCGCTGGTCTGTGCATCTTGCGTGCTCGGTATGTTTGCTTCAGTTTGATCGCCTTGCTCAACGCTCGTACACTCTGGCTCTTCCTGAAGTGCCAAACACGCCAAGGGCTTTAATCGCCGAGAGCAGAAGCGCAGAGGAAATGACCCAAAGCCACCTTGTGGTTCCTGTTCGTCTTGCAGAGGCTGGTTAATGGACGGTGTGTCACCTCTTTGAGCGTGGGTGGCAGAGGCTGGTTAATGGACGGTGTGCCACCTCTTTGAGCGTGGGTGGCAGAGGCTGGTTAATGGACCTGCGTGTGCCACCTCTTTGAGCGTGGGTGGCAGAGGCTGGTTAATGGACTGCGTGTGCCACCTCTTTGAGCGTGGGTGGCAGAGGCTGGCTAATGGACGGTGTGCCACCTCTTTGAGCGTGGATGGCAGAGGCTGGTTAATGGACGGTGTGTCACCTCTTTGAG